>MCJB01051829.1:0-26376 GCA_002018475.1 Nicotiana obtusifolia
GGGGGGTAGATTTTTTCCTATATATATGTGTGTTGAGGCACTGGTTCAAGGGTTGGAAAAAAGAGAAAAAGGGCTGTAAACAAGAAATACAAAGGCAATATATTGATCTACCTAGTCTTGCAATCATAATCTTTCTCAAATATTGTATCCTCTCTATCTTATCATATATTTGTCTTCAATCGAATTCGTCACTTACTTATCGTTTCCCACGCTCAAAATTCAATTGATTTGTTTCCAATTTTTGGGGCAAACAATTCTCCTTTTTCTTTATTGTTTCATTTTAAATAATATATTATAAGCAATTAAACTGTATTAATAACATTAAAAAATTATTGCTAGTATGTGTAGCTTAAATTATTCAAACAAAGCGTATTCATTTAAGAAAAGAAACGCAACAGGTTTTAGCTAAAGGTTTATTCAAAAAAATAAATAAATGGTTTTAATGTGTTCTTCTAAGCAAAGTTTCTATTAGTAACTAACATTCTTTTCCCGAAGATGTTAAAAAAATGCTAAATTTCTACTATTAATAAGTGGGAATGAGAGCTGGCTCCGGTTACAAAATGAGCTGCATCCTGTAGAAAATCGGGTCAAAAGGGTTATTATCATAATTATAGTAAACTAAAATGATTCATGACTCGTTTGGTCAAGTTGAAAAAATCAGTTTATTTTGAGAAGTATTTTTTTCAAAAATACTTTTTGGTGAGAAATAATTTGTATTTGACTAATTAATTTAAAAAGTACTTTTAAGTAGCATTAATATTCGACCAAACTTTTAAAAAATATTTGTAAGTATAAACAGTTTTGAAAAAATAGAAAAAAATAATTTCTCCCCAAAAATACTTTTTTTTTTCCCTAAAAAATTTTACCAAACATTTCAAATTTTGAGAAAAAAGCACTTTTCTTAAAAAAATAGTGCTTTCGAATTTGAAGAAGCTGGACCAAACAGACTATCGATTGGCTGACTAAAAAGTTACGACTGTTGCCTTGAAAACTGATATGTTATTTGACGATTCTACCCTTTAGTTGTGTCATGATACATTTTCCCATACAATCATTTCAAATTGGGATCCACTTTTGACCTTTCGCATTCTTTTGATGTCTCTTATGCTTACCCATTTAAAATTTTAAAACACTGTAAATCCAGAGACTAGATAGTCTTATTCTTTCTCCTATATAAGAAGTGCCTAAGGAACAGGTGAAGGCGTGGAGCTAACAGGACTTATTTGCCCCTGGTTTTACATAATATTACTTCAATTGCCATCACAGAATTTTGTAAATAAATGGAACTTTTGAAGGCCCAAAATGTCAGGCCATCTCTGCTTTAAGGAACATCTGTTTTTTTTTTTAAATTTTATATTATTACTCAATTTTATTGAATAAGGGGATTCAAAATGCAGGTTGCCACGTGGAACCACATTTGCTTATGATTGGCCCACCAACTTTCATATAGCATTTGACAGGCTAACAGCTGACGATTGCTCTTCTCCTTTAGATTAGACTCTACCACTGACATTCATAATATCATTGTTTACGTAACAACACTATTTTTCAGCTTTTACAAGTTGTAATTTATAGTTTCATTTTACCTAATTTTTTAATATTTATGTACTTTGATAAATATCATATAATTTGTTATTATATTTTTTGTCCATCAATTTTCTTGGGGAAGAAGGAGCTTTGTATTTAGTTTACATGGCAAGATAGATTACAAGGTAGTTCTAAAAAATTAAAAAAGGAGTATCAAATAAAACTGGTAGAGAAAACTATAGCTAATAAAAGTTTCAGAAAATCTGAACCGTTGCAATAATTCACAATCCTATCTTACATAATGCAATAATTCACTATCCTAAATGTAAAGTAAAAGTTCTATAAATCCCTAACTATGTAATGTTTAAAAGTTTGTAAGCAATTCTTTGTTTTAATTTTAATGTTTAGAAGTGTATAAATATTTTTTCCTCTTTATTTGTTATTTGATGCAATATATATTATATTTAGTTTACGAAGTTTATCGCCAACGCACTCTTGGAAATGTTTGTTTTTGTTAGTAGATGTAATACTATGGAAATCTTCTTACTTAAGCCATGAAACTCAGGGGTCGTTTGGTACGAACACAAGTAATGCAGGGATTAGTAATGCAGGGATTGTAGTGCTGGGATTATTTTTTATCAAGTGTTTGGTTCATTGTATTAAAAATTAATTATGCAATGTATAAGTCTGGATTTAGTAATTTTAAGTCTTATCCATGTATAGCTAATCCAGGGATTAGTAATCCCTTTCTTTCCTTGGTATTAGTTAATCCCTCATATGAGGTATAACTACTCCATGTATTAGGTAGGAGTAAATTGAATTGACCAACCAAACATGGTATTAGACGGATTAAATTTTTATACGGAGATTATTTTGCTTAATACGGCCTACCAAACGACCCCTCAATGTATATCCTAATAATAGTGTGATGGATAAAAAGGACATAGGTTTGTAACCACAAAATAGTGTGATGTATAAAAAAGGTAAAAGGCACACTTTACAGCCTCGGTGAAAAAAAAACCATGCTTCAAACCAAACCCGTGCTCATAGGGTAACGGAAAAAGCAGGAGCCACAAGTTGAAAAGGCAGCATTTTTATAAAATACGAAGTATATAGTGCTAGAGCTTCACGAACAGATCCTACGCGACTAAAGAAGTAAAAATCAGATTCAGGTGATTTGTGGGTTTATGGGTCAAAATCTGTCTTTATGATATTTAAGTCAAGATAATATTAAAGGAAGAGTTTTCAAGTCGTCATTTGTCGAGATGGTCCAAGGAGCAACAAAGTCTGTGGTCGAAGAGTCAACAAGAGCCGTAGTCGAGGTGCCAACAAGGGACGAGGTCGAGTACCGTTGGCAGAGCTATAACGGCTAGTTTTCGAGATAGAATATTAAAGAGAATATTCTAGTGGATATTTTCTACACTTGTACTATTAGGGTTTCTTAGGAACATGTCCCATATAAATAGAAAAAGAGACAATGATAGGAGGTGATATTCATTTATAAAGAATACATTTTGACTAAAAGATTCAGCTCTCACTTGCTAAGATACAAACATCAACTTTTCACTAAGATTCTTGTTCATTCTTTTCCATCAGATCCGAGAATAACTCGAATATTTAAGGATTCTCTATCACTCATTATTAGGAGGAAGATCCACTTATTCCATCCTTTATTGGATGAATCATTCCTCTTATTTACTTAAATGTCATTTATTGTTGTTCATTATTATTGAATGTTATATTATTGCTCCTGCTTTTTAGAACAGCTATTACATGTTGTTGCCATTGTCCGACCAAACCCATCTAACATTTTTTGCTTCTCTAAAAACTTCATCTAGAGATATTATTATTAATTAAGATTAACCCTTATCTATATAAATTTAATTATTTGAACCAAAATATGTATTTTTTTGTCAAACAGTGAGAAACTCTAATTCACTTAAGAAAATAGAAAGTTTGACCCAAGCTCTCTTTCTTTCTTCCGTTGGAGGAATTGAGATAGACAAATAAAACACGAGATTAATGGTGTTCTTCAAGAAATAATAATGTACAGAAACGATAATAGTACATTGTAATATACCATAAGATGATATCACATATTTAATACATTATGACAGTATGACAGAAAGTACACTATATCAATGATGTTTATCTGTAAAATGATACAGTTAAATTTATACGTGATTTCTAGACAAGTGATATAATACTTCGCCTTGAAATATAGATGTAAATAATAGAGATGACAATTCCGGGACAGTACTTCCGAGAACAACGATGATGAGATCAAAAAGCAAGAAAGTAAAATTGCTTTGTATAGAATAGAGTGTAAGTTTAGCCAGAAAATTCATGTCCTTTACAATGATAACTGAGCTCACTATTTATAGCTATGTCTAGGGAAGGAAGTCCTAGGATCATGTCCTCCTTTAATGTCAATTATGAGGGTCATTGATGAAGACGTAACGGTGAACATAAATGCCAAATTCTCTGTAACGGACCATCGCTCTTAATACTGCAGAATATTCCCTATTAAATGCTACCGGATGCAGAGTATTTAACACACCTTTATGAACATTATCCTTCCCGGTTGCATGCGGAATGACTATGTTCGTTCTTTGATCATTTCATTCTTAAGTTCTACGTGTCCTCCCTTTAGACGACTACGTGTCATATCATATTTCACCCAATACAGATAGTCCCCCTACTTTTTGGTGGCATAACTTTGTGTTACCAGGAAGTTGGTAGAAACACCTTTTTGGCGGGAATTACTATAACTTCTTCTGAAGGCTTCTGAAAGTTGATTAGACGCACGTCTCTCCGCATTTAATGCCCCCAACATGCGTCATCCCATGATTCAGCATAGCTTTTGCCGATTATCGAGGTAACATGGCCATTAATTTAGCCGCCAAAATTTTACTTATACACAACATTCTTTTCCTTTGCGTTTCACAACTCCTTGAACTTCTGATTTGCATCTTTATTTTCCATCCTTTCTCTAATTCTCTTCAAACACAAACTCCTTTACTTCTTCTTTTCCAATGGCTTCTTCCTCTAAGCATGTTGGTTCTACAAAAAACAGAAACAAAATCGAGGACTTTGTTCCTCCAACGGTAGGTTCCACTATCCCAAGAAAACTTAGTACTTCGAAGGATTTTAAAGAAAAATTCCCTACTGCTAACCCTCATACATGGGCTGTTAGTAGTTACCCTTCTTCCATTCGTCCTTCCAGTATTCCTGCTGTGAAGGAGGATTGTCGCTACCATGAGTTAGATATTATTGCTCCTGATCTATCGGAGTGAATGACCCTTCCCAAGGAAGGTTTTACATACTTTTTTACGTATCCATTTACTTTGGGTGCGTTTTCTCTGAGCAGAGAGCTTGATTCCATGATTTTGGAGTCTTGCCTTCGTTACCAGGTGTGTTTGGAACAGGTAAGTCCTTCAGTGTGGAGGACGGTCGCCTTCCTTCGACGCTTGTGCCAAGAAACTGGAGAGGAGCTAACCTTAGCTCATATGATGAATCTCTATTCTCCCAAAATCTTCTGCGCGGAATGATAAACCTTTACAAGTGTGGCCACCATGCTTTGCTGTCTAGCATGGATGATGACAACAACTGTGAGTGGATGGAATGGTTCGTTATAGTTGCCACCAACGATATTATTCTGACAATGGCTTCATTCCTTTCCGGACGCTTGGAACCGTACTCGAAAGTTCTTTGTTTTGTATTTCTTTTTACTAGACATTCCTTTATGGTTGTATCAACTCTTCATCCTTCGGATGTTTCAATAGCTCGATGGATCCTATCGGTGGTAACAGGTTTGGACCGGTGGGTTTAAAAGATTTTGGACGTTACGAAGCTCGAAACTCGTCTGTGGAAAGAACTGGCCCTTAAATATGGGTGGAAGGCCAAAAATCATAGTAATTTTAATTTACCTGACTTCCATTTTCTGTATATGAAGAACTTGATTGAACCCTTCAGACTTCACGAAATTAGGTCTAGCTGTTGGCTGTTGCTGTCCCCGAGGAGGACGTTTTAACTGATCCTGCTGATGCAGCGAGGCTGCTCCAGGAAGCACTTACTCGAACAAGTATCTTGAGGCCTGTTTCGGCTGCAAACACTTCTTTACGGAGTCCCTAGCCGGAGGATAAATAAACAAAGAAAAGATGTTCCTCCGCGACCGGGGAAAAGAATAAAAGGGCAAAGATTGATGCCCCCCGAGTCATCTCGGTGGCGATGATGACTAGTCCTTCTTCTGGGCTGGTCATAGACACTGTGATGATCGATGATGATGAAGAAGCTGGTGATGAGGGAGCTTCTTTGCATAGAACGCGACTATCTTCATCATCTCAACAGGATTCTCGACCTGTTGAGATAATTGCACCAACTGAAGACGAAGTCTCGGCAGGAGCATCTTTCCTTTCCCAAACCATTTTTGCAATATCAAAATCATATTCTTCTTTTACGGGTTGGATGAAAGAAACAGGATTTATTGAGGTAGTAGGAAAAGTAGAAAAGATGTAGTCCAATTTAGGTGGGGAATATGCTTGTGGTGACATAGGGAAGAAGGTAGGTTTTGAAGGAAAAACTGAGGTCTTATGTGACTCAAAGTGGTCATTTCTCAAAAGTTTAATTTGTTCCCTGATGGAAATTGTCTCATTTTATTTTGTTGGAAGAACTGAAAAAGTGAAGTTCCAGGCGGACAAATCTCATATTGTAGATTTGCCAACCTTAGTTCTAGGGCTTTGATTAGTCCTACATGGTGAGACGATGTCTGCTCCACCTTTTTCTCAATTGTTTCTACTTTGCTCATCATTTTGTTTTGTGTATGGGCCACGTTCTTTATGGTGTTTCTAATGTTGTTTAGTACTTTGTTTTGGCAGATGGAATTTTTTGATTGCCAGTTCATTGTTGCTTCGATATCACTCGTTGGGGGTTTTTCTCCAGTAGTAGCACTATGTTTTTCTTGGGGATTTTTGGAGCATGGCTTATACCCTCTTTTTCAAAAGGTTGAAGTGAAGGAAAATCTTAGATATGATTGGAGCTTGAAGGACTCAGCATGAATATCTGTGGTTGTGTGGGCTTTGGGGTTTTTTGAGTTGGAGAAGTCTTAGGTTTAAGTGGCTTTTTGAATTCTGGGGTATGAGCTAAGCGTGGTTTAGGTATGGGTGTGGTTTCACCATCTTCCCAACTTGGAGTGAATTTTTCTGGTAGTTTGGCCATTCCTGGGGTTTCTAACTGACAAGAAATTCATATTTGCCTGAATGGCTTAATGAGCCAATTGAAAGATCTTTATTTTCACATTTGGCTCGAAATTGCTTTTCAATAATTTTCCCCTTTTCCTTGGATTTTGATTTGGTCTCATTGAGGCCAAATCTTTCCCAATGATGCAGGTGGTGTTCCATATTCTCCGATTGGATCTTTCAAATAGTCTTGGCAGTCGCAACCAAGATCCCAAGGGCAGTGTCCCGTAAAGGGGCATTTGAACCACCAAACTCTTCTGCCCTCTTTGTCGAAATATTTTACACTAGTCATGTTCTTCCATGATAGTTTGTATATTCTAGAAAGGTTCACTTTCAGGATTAGGGTATGTGTCTTTATGTTTGATCATTTGGCAAGAAAAGATGGTTTTATTTGGTTTTTTCAGATGGGAATGGTCAAAGCTTATGGAAACTATTTTTGTCATTTCTTTTGGTAAAAGTTGGCTCACCAGATTGCAGAGATTCCTCTGGTTCCCTTAACTTTTCATATTTTGTGATCCAGGAATCAAGAAGAATTTTGACGAGCTCATCTCTGGGAACTCATATCTGGGAATTTGTCTGGGTATTTGGGTGCACAGGTGTGTTACCTTTGGTAACATCAATATTCAAGAGTAAAGCATTTTCTCCTTCAGGAAGACAGAGATTTATGGCATGATTTTGGACCCGCCACGCCATTTGGTGATGAAGAGTGGCTTGGATAGCATATTTGGCTTGTGGGGCTCCCCCGATTTGAACTTGGATTTTTAATCTTTGGTTAGGTTTGGGTCATGAAAGGACATGTTGAAATTTGGAAAGATAGTTATGAAGACAGTCCCAGCATTCAAGGTAACTTTTGTAGTACCCAAATTGGCATGTTGGTACTCATAGTATCTTGTATCTAAAAGAGAAAGTCGAGCAACAACAGGTTGACCTTTTCTTCTGTGATATGTTAAAGTGATTCGGATAGCACCAAAATGGATATGGGTAAAATCATGATTTCTCCTTTGTCTGGAAAAATCATCTGGGATTTCAAGGGTGATAAATTGTTCCTCTCGAGTGGCAAGAATAGGGCGCTGGTCAAGTTTTGAGGCAGCAACATATTCTTTAACTCCTTTTGTTCTGTGTTGAACTAAGGAATGAATTTGGGACTATGGTGCAAATGATATTTTGGCAAAGGCTGAGTAAGGGTTTATAAGGGGTAATTTAGTGGAAGTTACTTTCTGTTCGTCGGGTAGGATATCTACTTCATAGAGGTAATCATATTTTTTGGATAAAGTTTTATGTAGAGTAGGGGACATATTCATCTTTTCAAGAGAAGAGGATGATGAAAATAACTCATACATATTTAGTAAACTGTTCCTCCCTCAGAAAGGATGGGCTGGCTCTGATACCATAGTATAAGAACAGAGCAAGAGACTCCAAGAAAGAAAACTAAATCATAGATACGAAAGTTTCCCTACAAAAGGGCTGGCTTCAACAACCCATAAGGGACGGTTTGCCATGCTACACTAACAGTTAATTTGCTTATAGTTGCAAAAATTTTCATACAACGGGGCTTACTTAAACAACCCATAAGGGACAGCTTGCCAAGCTACACAACTCATAAAACTTTTGTACTATAACCAACTTTAGCTGTTATAACTCGAAAAACTTTCGTACTACAATAAGCTAACTTTCTTAGAGTATTCTTACTCTATTTTCATACATGGACTGACCTTTCCATCCATTTGAAAGAAAGAACAAGAGGAAATTTAGAAGGAACTCATATGTAATATATCACAAAGGTTTAAAAAGGTTATCAGATGATTTTACAACTACTACATGGCCTCCTTTATATAGGACTAGGAGGTTATTACAAGACAAATTTATAGTACAAAATAAACCTATTTTACATGGCAAACCTATCTCCAAGTGAGTCCCTTTTTACATGTGAAGGACCTTATGCAAAGCAACTAAAAAAAACTCCTGAAAACATGTGAAATAGGTGAAATATACATGTTATAGCATGTGAAAGTATGTGGGAGCATGTGAAAACATGTGAAAGTAGGATGCTGCATGTGACGAAGCATGTGGAGGCATGTGGAAGCATGTGGAAGTGGGGCCCGGATAGTATGGAAAATGTGGAAATTTGTCTTGGGATGGGTAGATGATTTTTAGGGTTTTTTGGTAGGTACTGTGGGATTATGGTGGGATTAGCAGGGAATTAGATAATTATCTTCCATTGATTCTCTGGGTTTGTCTTCTAGACATTTTTGCAAAAATCTTGTGTACTAACGCCTGAAAACTTGACGGTCTTCCTTCGCTGTGTTCCTTCTCCTTTGGATTGAGAGATGTAATCCGCAACCTTAATCTAGAGATTTCTTGAGTGATCTTTTCTCGGATAACTTCGTATGAAGTTTGATATTTCTTTGCTACTTCTCGGACTTTTTCCTAGTGAGGATGAGTATTGGTATAATTCCAGTTTACCCAATCGTATAGCCATATATATCTCGAGATGCACCTATTTTGCTGGAAGATAATCCTTTGTGCTTCACTATATTCTTCTTCCATGGATAAAATGGACACGGAGAATTTCCACCAGAATGATACTTCTGCTTGCGCCTGGACTTTTCCATTAATAATTTTCACTGGCCTATGGAACATGAATACCTTTGCTTTGTAGGAATCATTGAAACATTTTATCCAATATCTTCGAGGCTTGAACCATAAAAGAAATATTTTAAGAGAATGTTCAATATTATCAAAATCCTTGAAGATGTTGCACTTGAATTCCATAAAAATATAATAATGATGGCATAGTTACTAGAAAAATCATAATAGGTCTTGTGGAAAATCCTTGGTTTGTGCTATGAATATGTGGCAGAATGGATATTCTGGATTGACCCTATAAGGCTTGATAATAGATCCTCCATGTTACCAGAAAACCTGGAGCTCATAATAAGTTTTTCTTTCCATTATACTTGATGGATCAAAAGAATCCATGAGATTGAACAACTTTGGTGGATGATCCGTTGGATTCAATGAACTCGTTCCTGTTACATTTGAAATCATGAAGATGTGGCTGATTAGCTTTTGTTTTGACTTCATCTTTGGTGGGGGAAATCTCTTTGAGAATTCTTCCAGTCGAGACAGAAAATATGCGAGAATATTACCCTTTCCTTTCAGGTGCTTGACTTGAAACTTGTATGGAGAGAACCATTGGGCCCATCTGAGAATCTGAGGATTAGGAATAATTTTTGTAGTTATCTAGATCATCTTTGGGAAGGACTTCATATCCATTTCTATCAGAAATTCTATATGAATCAGGAAAAATTTGAACTTCTTGATTCCATTCTTCACTGCAAGAATTTCCTTGAAAGTGGAGTGATAATTTTGCTTGGCATCTTTGAACTTTCTGCTAGCATATCCGTGTATCTTCCTCTGGCCATCTTTTTCTTCAAATAGAACATCACTCTAGTATTCATTGCTGGCATCAGTTTGCAGTATCTTCTTACCATCTGAAGGGACGAAGAGAGACTTGACATCTTTAGCTATCTCCATTATTTTCCTGACAGCTTCATCTTGTTCCTTTCCCCATGAAGGAGCATTTTTCTGGCGCATCTTCGTGAGCGGAGAAAAGTATGTAAAGATATTTGGGATGGAATCTCTTACATAATTTACTACACCCAAGAACTGTTAGATCTGCTTTGTTGTGAGTCCAGTATCAGAAAATTTGAGTAGTTCCTGACATATATGTGATCCTGGACTGTATGTACCTTGGACAAAATGCAGTCCGAGAAAATCAATCTCCTTTTGAGCAAGAACTATTTTTTTTTTGCTGAAAGCATGATCCCGTACTCTGTTACCAATGCCTCAAATTGATGAAGAAAATCCACATGTTCCTCTAATGTATCACTAAATAACAAGATATCATCAATGTAAAATAAAGAGGTATGGAGGATGGGCTGGAATATTTTTATCATGGCTTTTTGGAACAAGGAGGGTTCAGTTTTTAATCCGAAGGGCATGACTTTCCATTGGAAGTGATGTCGGGGATGCAAAATACCGTTTTGGCTCTTTCTTCGGGGTGGATTCTCAATTGCCAAAATCCATATTTAAGATCAAACTTGGAAAAATATTTGGCCTTGGCTAAGTGGGCGAAAAGAGTGAGTTTATTTGGGATAGGTAATTTATCATCTTGGAGGAAGTGATTAAGTAGTTTGTAGTTAATAACTAACCTGAGTTTTCCTCTTGTTTGCTCAGCTCTTTTGTTGACATAAAATGTTTCGCATGCCCATTGTGAATCCGAGGCTCTATTAGATCAAACCAAGAGCTCTTCGCATTCTTTCTTTGCAAGCTGAAGATGATCTAGATTCATGCTCGAATGACTGGCTTTTGTTGGATTGATGTTTTCATTCTTCTTGAAAGGGAGCTTGATAAAAAACTCTTCGTTCTTCCATAACGGGCTTTTCCCTTTCTTCACAAAATCCTTGTGAGATTCAGCACATGAATGCTCAATGAGATTTTGTTCAATCTCCTTGATTTGTTCGTTGCTGGTGATTTGGAATAGCCTTGGAATTTTAGAATAAGGTTTGAACTACTTCTTAAAGGTTATCCTGTTAGCCCTGATCTGGAGTTGAGTTGATCTCTTAGTTGTCTGAAAATGTCGAATCCAACAATAAGATCTTTTCCTGGTACATCAGAGCCGATCATCTTGGTTATGTACTTCAATCCTAGAAAGAACTCAATTTTGACCAGGTGCTTTGTGATAACGATGGTAGTCAGGATTCCATTTGATGCAGTATTGAAATTCTTAAAGTGAGGCACTCATTGATCTTCAGGGAGAACGACAAGGTTCATGAGTTAACAAGCAGCTCCAGTGTCGATGAAAGCGATGAATCGAGTTGGTTTATCCTATTTGGATGAATAAACCTTGAGTTCCACTTGAGGGATGACTACAAGAGCGTTGATCTCCTCTCGGGATTTGGCCACCGGTTCTGAAATTTGGTAGTGGTCATCCCCATGATCTTCGTATATATCAAGAGAGAATAAGGTTTCTTCAATGGGTTCATCGTCCATAGAGAATATGGACTCAAGGTCCTCTTCCTTTCGGAGATGTATGCAAGTGTAATATTCAATATCTTCGAGGAGTTTGACAGATTTCCTCGATTGTGAACAATTTCTTGCAAAATGTCCGATCTTGTGGCAAATAAAGCATTTGTTCTTCTTATGAAAATTCCTTGGCCTCCTTCGTCTGAAACATTTTGTGTGCCTCATGGACCTTGATTTCCCATCTGGAGTTCTTGGCCATCTGAACCTCCTAAATCCTCTCCGTCGCCTGGATGTGTGGCAGGAACATCCTGAACTAGTGATCAGATCAGGTTTGCAGTGTGCTTTGTCAAGCGATAAATTGTGTTGAATAGTTTGTTTTAGGGCAGAGCGCTTCGTAAAAATGTCATCCAATGCGATGAAAATAGCTTGCCTGATGTAGTCGACTTGTGGAATTGTTATGGACTGAAACTTTTCTTCAATGATGGTCGTGGTTCGGCTTGCCAACAACTTTGGAAGGGAAGAGTCAAAGGCTTGTTTTTTCAGGTTGATGTCTCCACTGATCTCGAAATATATCTTTTGCATTTTTTGAAAATTCTTGTCAATGTCATTTCTGTCGAGTGACACACACTTCATCTCGAAGAGTTGTCTTCGCATCTTTTCTTGTCTTTGGCCAGTATCTCCACAGAAAACTTCATGTAGGATTCTGATGTTGAAAGCAAAGTCCTAGGAAGTTAGAAAAGTATTTTTGTCTTGAATCCCAAGTAAGTTCCACCAATCTCTAAGGATTCCTGCGAATCATGAAGTGAGTTCCGACAGGATGATATACTTTTCTCGTTCCACCAAATTTTTGGTCACCATCCAAGTATTGAAGTCTTGGATCCTTTGAGGCCATTTTGAAACCATCTAAGTTGAAAGTGTGGAAGCCAGTTCCAACTGGTTTTGACGCCATGGGCTCATATCTTCTTTCTGGGATTTGTTCATCTGTCATGCCTTCTTGATCCTCATCTATTTCAGATATTTCTGGGTCTCTTGGCTGATTTACAAATATTGGGTGATCATCTTCTTCGGAAGAGGTTGTTGTGGATTAATTGCTTGATTGAGAGCTATCTTCCATTGTATCATCTTCTGATAAATTAAGAGATTCCGACCATGTGGTATCTTCTTCTGACATGTTTCTTAGTTGGGAGACATATAGGTCCGAAGCCTTCTAATAAGAAATCTTCAGATTTTCGGGGTTGGACCCTTTTGAACTTTTTTCCTGATCTCGCCTTTTCTTGATTTGTTTATGGGCTGCAAGAGCATCTTCGGGGAGAATCTAATTTGGTAGAACATGCCAATTCTTGTTTTTGGGCCTCAATTGCTGTAATCGGTGTTGGGGCTGAGTATCGGGTCCTTGATGTCTTTGGTTGGCGAGCATTCAACAGCTGGCACTGCATTTGATAAAGATTCTTCTCATTCTTCAACTCCATCAGCTTCATCTCCACCTTCACCAACACCAGCAACTGCTACATCACTTCCATCTTCATCCACTCTTCCACCAGCAGTTGCTACATCACCTCCATCGGCCGCACCTGACCATAAAGAAGGTGTTCCTCTTCCATAGTCCCCAGTTCATGGGAATTTGCAGCAAAATTATGCTGCTCCTTCTGAAGATCCACAAAGGAGGAGGAACGTTACTCTTTCGGTCTTTATTGGATGCAACTTGCTATCCTTACTAGTGGAACTTGCCAACTATCTGAAGCCTTTGGCTTCAGAAAAGGACTGGGAAAAGATTCAGGCACTCTCAGGAGAGTGCTTGTTGAACAATGCATGTACAACGCCGCAGCGGTACGTTATTTTCTTCCTTCATTACTTCCTCTACTTTAGTATGAATGTATTCTAAGGTTTACTTCTTCTTGTCTTATAGGCCAACTTTATTGCTTTTGAGGGCCTTCAAAGGTTGATTCGTGAGAATGAAGAACTTATTTCTGAATGGGATTAGCTTTTGGTGGAACGGGATCAAACTATTCTCCGCCTTTTGAACCTAGAAACCAAAGCTACTGAGGCTGTTATTTTGGAGGCTCGTTTGCAGCAAAGCGAGCAGGAAGTGGTAACCCTTAGCTAAGAAATTGGGTCGCTGAGGGTTAGATTGAAGAAGCCAATGCCAAATGGGCTGAAGTCAATATCGACGTTCTTGCTGCAACCAATCGTGAGGCTGCCTCCGCTGGAAGAGTGATTAACTTGAAAGCAGCCTTGAACTCCAAATGTGAAGAGCTTGCTGCTGTGGGAGCGAAATATGCCTAGATAGAAGAGAAGTACAGAAAAACTATCGAGCATAATAGGCTCTATAGTTCAATGTCCCCGAGCTCGATGTCAGCCTCAAATCTGCTAGATCTGCCCGGGACAACCTTTCTGCTGAGGTTAATCAACTCAAAGAAGAACTTAAGCGCCAAGAGACTTCCCTCATTGTTGAATAAACTTATTCCATGTATAGCATGAGGAGAAAAACCTTGGAAGAGGCCAAAGCTGGAATCATTGACGTTGATGCCGAAATTGCTAAGGCCAGAGAGCTTGAGTTGGCTGCAAAAAATAGAATCCTAGTTTAGTCTGATGCTCCAGGTTCTTCTAATTCAGGTTTCGAGTTTTCGGAAACTGAAGAGGGATCGGAAGGCGATGATGCCGAAGAGCAAACTGGGAAAAACGTTGAGCCATTGGTGGAACCACCTACTTTTCCCGGGGATGCAGATACTTCTCTTCCTCCTGGTTCTGGAGGCGCTGCAGTTTAGCTTTTTCTTTCTTTTCCCATTTTGTATTTTTATCATTTTGGCCCGTTCTTGTAAATAAAGACATATTTTTTTGTTCAAGTATTGTTTGATTCTTACTTTCGTTTGAATATCCATGCAAGTCTTTAGCTTTTGCACTTGCTCAAGCATTCTACGCATGTTGTTCTATTCGCACTTTACTATGTGTAGTCTCGGATACCTTTTCTTCGAAGCATTTTGGTTTCGAGTATTATCCCTTTTATGTGAGGATTTCTATGAATATTTTCACAAGTTTTCCTTTTACGTGATGGTTTTTATGAATATTTGCGCAAGTTTCCCTTTTACGTAAGGGTTTTTATGAATATTTGCGCAAGTTTGCTTTTTGTGTCCTTTTCATATGCGGTTTTGGGTATATTTTTCCCTAATGGCATTTTAGATTCCGGGCATTTATTCTTCCGGAACCAACCCTTTAACGTGAGAGCTTTTATAAGAGAGGGCCCACTTATGTTTACGGTGCTCTTGAAGTGGGTATCTCCTGTTCATTACGGCACTAACATTTGAAGTACTTGTTTAACTTTCAAATGACAAAGTTAGCCCATCGTTCAGACAAGAAACAAGATAATAAGCAAAAGGATTTCATTTTATTCCTTCATTTCAAAAAATACATAAGCATCTTGCTATGCAGAAAAGAAATTGCCATTACTTGTGACTATCTTGTACAACTTGTTTCTACGGGGCTGGGTGCGCAGTCCCCGGTCCTGATGATGCATTTTGTTTCTGGATTTTTGTTCCCCGGTTTACATGGTGGTCATTGTTGCAGTATCCTCATATCATTCCCCCCTTGTTCGAATGCGGAGAGTGCGAATTGGAACACTCGAAATCTTGTATCTTTGAAGGTTCCACCAATGAATTGCTAGGTAATCCTTCACTCGACAACATATCTTACTTCCCCTTAGGAATCCATGCTATTGAGCGGAAGAATACCTAACAGTTATTTAGTGGTTTGTGCTTGTGAACGGTCGGGTAACCCTTGTTCGTTAGCAAACTTAACTTCCCGGTGCGAATTTGCTATCGAACAAAAGATTATCTAATTGTCCCCGAGTGGAAGCTTGTTTATTTGCCTTGTTATCAAAGGTCTTATTGCTGCTGTCTTCGTAGTCAGCTTTCTATCGCCGCCTCATCAAAAACCTTGCCAGAAAAACCCGAATGGGACAAAAACTGAACGAAGGGAAAAAGAGTGCAGCACATGCTTTCCGCTTGAATAATGTTCATCAACAATAATATCTTTTGAGGTGTGCCACATTCTAATTGCTGGGCAGCTTGTCTCCATTCTGGTTCTCTAACTCGTATGAACCTTTCCCAGTGATAGCTGAAATCCGGTAGGGACCTTCCCATGTTGGACCTAGCTTCCCCGCGTTGAGCTCCTAGGTATATTGAGTTACTTTATAACCAAGTCTCCTATTTTGAAATAACGGAAGTTGATTATAATAATGCTCCATTTTTTGCTTTTGAGCTGCCATCCTTACATGCGCTAAGTCCCTACGTTCCTCGAGTAGTTCCAAGTTGATTAGCATTGCTTCGTCGTTCGATTCTTCATTTGTCTGAGAATATCTCAAAGTGGGTTCGCTCGCTTCTACCGGGATTAGGGCTTCAGCACCGTACACAAGGGGAAAAGGAGTTTCTCCTGTACTTGATTTGGCCGTTGTTCGGTAGGCCCATAGAACTCCATGCAATTCTTCTGGCCATTTGCCTTTTGTCGCTTCCAACCTTTTCTTGAGGTTTTGAATAATCACTTTGTTTGTTGATTTCGCTTGACCGTTTGCGCTCGGATGATAAGGGGAAGATTTGATACTCTTTATCTTCAAATCTTCGAGGAACTTTGTAACTTTTGCATCGATAAACTGTGGCCCATTTTCGCATGCTATTTCTTTTGGTATTCCGAATCTGCAAGTTATATTTTCCCATAGGAAATCGACTACTTTGTGTTCTCCGATCTTCTGATAAGGACCTGCCTCCACCCATTTAGAAAAATAGTCAGTCAAAATTAAAAGAAACCTTACCTTTCCAGGAGCCGGTGGCAGCGGTCCGACGATGTCCATTTTCCATTTCATGAACGGCCATGAGGACAGAACCGAATGTAAGGGTTTTGCCGGTTGATGTACTAGTGGTGCGTAGCGTTGGCACTTATCACATTTTCGTATGAAGTCTTTGGCATCTTGTTCCATGTGAGGAAGTAATATCCTGCTCGTACCAACTTCAGCACCAAAGAATCTGTGCGCGAGTGATTGCCGCATATCCGTTTGTGGACTTCTCTCATGACATAATTAGCTTCTGACACTCTTAAGCATCGGGCTAGTGGGCCTTGGAAGAATTTTCTGTACAATTGGCCTCTCTTGAAGCTATAACTTTGGCTTGTAATACCTGTGATGCTTTGGGGTCTTTGGGCAACTTCCCGTGCTCGAGATAGTTGATTATTTCATTTCTCCAGTCCCAGACCAAACTAGTTGAATTTACCTCATAATAACCATTCGTATCCAGGACCGAGCTCATCATTTGTACTACCGTCCTAGATTCCGATCCCTTTATTTCTGTCGATAATCATAAGTTTGCTAATGCATCTGCTTTGGCGTTATCCTCCCTCGGGATGTGAGTGATTGACCACTCCCGGAATCGCGCCAAAAGAGCCTGGACCTTTACCACGTATTGTTGCATACGTTCTTCTTTGGTATCAAAGATGCCGTAGGCCTGATTTACCACTAGCTGCAAGTCACATTTAATTTAGATAACCTCGGAATCAAGTCCCCGGGCCAATTCCAGCCCTGTAATCAAAGCTTCATACTCTGCTTCATTGTTAGTTAAAGGGATCGTTCTGCTGGCTTGCCTTATAAGTTTCCCCGAAGGAGTGATTAAGACTATTTCGAGTCCAAACCCCTTTACGTTGGAAGCTCCGTCTGTAAATAAGGTCCAGACCCCCGATGTCGATTCCGACACCATTACCGCCTCCTTGCTTTCCAGAGGCAGTAGTCCCGGACTGAAATCGGCCATAAAGTCAGCCAAGACTTGCGAATTAATTGCAGTCCTCTGTTTATATTCTATGTCGAACTCACTCATTTCGATGACCCATTTGGCCAATTTGCCCGAGAGCTCGGGTTTATGGAGAATGTTCCGCAAAGGAAAAGTAGTCACCACGACTATCGGGTGACATTGAAAGTAAGGCCTCAGCTTCCGAGCGGCGACTACGAGAGCTAAGACCAGTTTTTTCAAATGTAGGCAGCGAGTTTCTACTCCCATTAAAATTTTGCTAACGTAATAAATGGGAAATTGCTTACCTTTGTCCTCCCAGACTAAAATCGCACTTACCGCAACTTCTGAAACCGCGAGGTAGACTAGCAATGTTTCACCTTCTTTCGGTTTTGAGAGCAATGGAAGGCTTGATAAGTACTTCTTCAGGTCCCTCAATGCCTGCTGTCACTCAGGTGTCCATTCGAAATTATTTTTCTTTTTGAGCAGCATGAAGAAGTGATGACATTTTTTCGATGACCGTGAAATGAACCTACTTAAAGCTGCTAATATTCCTGTGAGCCTTTGGACTTCCTTTACGTTCGACAATTGATCCGGGATATCCTCTATGGCCTTGATTTTGACGGGGTTTACCTCAATTCCCCTTTGTGAGACTAGAAGTCCCAGAAACTTACCAGAACTGACCCCGAACGCGCACTTCTCGGGATTAAGTTTCATGTTATGCTCCCTCAGGATGTCAAATGTTTCTTGTAAATGCTTAAGGTGGTCACTTGCATTCAATGACTTAACGAGCATATCGTCTATATAAACTTCCATGGTCTTTCCTATTTGCTTTTCAAACATCTTATTTACGAGCCGTTAATAAGTGGCTCTGCATTTTTTAACCCGAAGGGCATTACATTGTAACAATATGTACCTAAATTTGTTATGAATGAAGTTTTTTCCTGATCTTCTGAGTTCATCTTAATCTGATTGTACTCGGAATAAGCATCAAGGAAACTCATCAACTCGTGCTCGGCCGTGGCATCAATTATTTGATCGATATTTTGCAGTGGTAACGAGTCTTTCGGGCACGCCTTATTAAGATCCTTATAGTCCACACACATGCGAAATTTATTGTTCTTCTTAGGAACTACTACTACATTGGCTAGCCAGTCTGGATATCTTATCTCTCTGACCAAACCGATTTTAAGCGAGTTACCTCCTCTTTGATGAATTTATTTCTGGCCTCGACAATAGGGCGTTTCTTCTGTACCGATGGTACGTTGGGATCCAAACTCAGCTTGTGCACGGCTATTTCCGTCGGGATTCCTGTCATATCATCGTGAGACCATGCAAAACAATCAACGTTAAGTTTAAGGAATTCAATAAAACTAGACTTGAGCTCGGGATGCAGTCCTGTCCCCAAATGAAATTTTCTTTTTAGGAATTCTTCGAACAATGCCACTTGCTCCAGTTCCTCCGCCGTGGACTTCGTCGCGTCCGTCCCTTCCGGAACATGGAAATATCTCAGCACCTGATATTGTTCTGACGACTCTGTCCTTGGGCTAACTCCTTCTAACTCGAGAAAAAGCGCTAGTTCCTGTAATTGGTATGTCGTGTGCTCCTTCCCTTTGCTACTGGAAATTGAGATTGCATTCATCTCCCTTGCTGCCGGTTGATCACCTCTTATCTACTTGATTCCTTCGGGCGTTGGAAACTTCAGCAATTGGTGATATGTTGAAGGTACAACTTTCATCTAGTGTAACCATGGCCTCCCCAGGATGATGTTGTAACCCATATCATCATCCACTACTTCGAAGAGAGTCTTTTTCATTACCGCTCCAGTGTTCGTGAGCAACAACATCTCTCCCCGGGTCGTCACGCTCGCAAGGTTGAATCCAGCGAGGAACTTTGTTGGCGGAATAATGCTTCCGGTGAGTTTAGCTTGTTCCAATACTCTCCATTGTATGACATCAACCGAACTTCCTGGATTCACTAGAACACGTCTAATCTTAAATCTAACACCATTTAAAGAGATTATTAGTGCGTCGTTATGTGGTAACAACAATTCATCTGCGTCCTCCTCTGTGAAAGTGATATCGTCTTCCTGGAGTCTTTTACTGTGAGTTATCGATACTTTCGTATTCTTAGCTGCCGAAAAGGTAACCCCGTTAATCTCATTCCCCCCGGAGATCATATTGATCATTTGGCGTGGGGTTTCTTATCCTGCTTTCGAAGGTTCCGCGTTGTCTCTGTGGCGATCATAATTGTTCTTAGCTCGATCACTTAAGAATTCTTGGAGGTAACCATTCTTCAATAATGTTGCCACCTCTTCTCGGAGGTTCTGGCAGTCCCTTGTTCGGTGACTGTTTGTCCCATGATATTCGCACCATAAGTTGGGATCCCTCTGGCTAGAATCAGATCTCATAGGTCTCGGGAATCGTGCCTCTTTAATGTTTCTCATGGCTAACACCAGTTCCACTACACTGACGTTGAAGTTATATTCTGATAACTTGGGGTAGGAAAGATCCCGAGACCCCGACGTTTCTTTATCTTGAAGTGATCTATTGTTTCGACCACTATCGGTCTCTCTTTCAACGGTGAACTTGTTTGCTGCTCAAGAATTTCTATCGCGGCCTTCGGTCCGCTCGTAGGGAAAAAACTGGCCCCTCATAGTCCTTCTATCCATGTCGTAGTCATCCTTTTATTTTTCTCTGCTTTTCTCCCAACCTTTGGCCGATGATGTAGAACCGACCTGGTCATCTTTGATCCTTATCTTTGACTCGTACCGGTTGTGTACATCTGCCCAAGTTGTTGCTTGAAACTCAAGCAGGCTCTCCTTCAGCTTTCGGGAAGCGTCTGAACTTCTTGGATTCAACCCTTTGGTGAATGCTTCTGCTGCCCATTCATCCGGGACGACTGGGAGCAACATTCTTTCTTTTTGGAACCGAGTAACAAACTCTCGTAATAATTCAGATTCTCCCGGTGCGATCCTGAATATGTCAGTCTTTCGGGCTTGCACTTTTCAGGCCCCGACATGAGCCTTAATGAAAGAATCCACGAGCATCTCGAACGAATCTATAGAATGCTCAAGTAATAATGAATACAATGTTAGAGCTCACCTCGTGAGAGTTTCTCCAAATTTCTTTAGCAACACAGATTTAATTTCATGAGGAGCTAAATCATTTCCTTTCACCACCATTGTGTAGGTAGTAATATGCTCCTGTGGGTTTGAAGTTCCATCATACTTTGGAATTTCAGGCATTTTGAACCGCTTCGGGATTAGTTCGGGTGCCGTACTCGGCTTGTACGGTAGTTGAACATACTTCTTCGAGTTCGGGCCTTTCAACATTGGTGGCGCGCCCGGGATTTGATCCATGCAGGCGTTTACTTCCCTCATGAATTGCAAAAGTTCATCCTTGAACGGATCATTCTCGTTGTTGAGACCGGATCTGCTCCCCCCCCCCAGCCCTGTCGGAGCCAACTTCACCCCTAGGAGTGTTGTTGTCGACTCTCTGCGTTGTTGGTCTGCGGGAATGATGGGAGGAATTGGATCTCGTCTGTTTGCATTATTCGAAGCACTTGATAGCGCCTACTTCAGTTCCATTATAATCTGATCCTGTCGCGTGAGATGGCCTAGAATGATTGCATGTTGCTCTTGCAGGACCCTCACAGCATCCGCTACATACTCTTCATCAGCATCATCGCGAGTTGTCTCCAGAACCTGTCAAGGGTACCGCCTGTTATGCACTGGCGTGGCGTTATTCCCCTCATTGCAGGTGTCACTGATTTAATCCTCGAGATGATGCTGATCACCTTGAATTTCAGGGTTGCATGTGTCGTTAACAGTGTTATCTGCTATTTTTCGTGATTTTTTCTAAAACTAAGTAATCCAAAGACGTTAGTAAAAAGGCAAGGATCAATTTAATTGCACGACTGTCTAGACCCCACGGTGGGCGCCAAACTATTTACTCGTAAAACGGTACAGTTGAATTTATACATAATTTCTAGACAAGTGAAAGAATTTGATCCTGAGATAATACAATAATTGAAAAAATGCATAATACTTTGCTTTGAACTATAGATGAAAATAGTAGAGATGACAATTCCGGGACAGTGCTTCCGGAACAGCAATAATGAGATCAAAAAGCAAGAAAGTAAAATTGTATAAAGCTTTGTATAGAATAGAGTGTAAGTTTAGCCAGAAAATTCGTGTCTTTTACAATGATAACTGAGCTCACTATTTATAGCTATGGCTAGGGAAGGAAGTCCTAGGATCATGTCCTCCTTTAATGTCAATTATGAGGGTCATTGATAAAGACGTAAAGATGAACATAAATGTCAAATTCTCTGTAATGGACCGTCGCTCTATACTCCCCTATTAAATGCTACCGAGCGCATAGTATTTAACACATCTTTATGAACGTTATCCTTCCCGATGGCAAGCGGAATGACTGTGTTCAGTCTTTGGTCATTCCGTTCTTGGATTCCACGTGTCCTCTCTTTAGACGACTACGTGTCATATCATATTTCACCCTATACGGATGAGAAGCATATTTTCATTTACTAGAGTTGCAGACAAAAGTACATGGTAAACTCCACGTGCCTAAACATATTTGTAATTTGTAAATATTTTAGTTTTAGCTATACCTCAAACTTTATTAAGTCGAGATCAAAGGACTAGGGATAATTCCAGTAAAAAGATACACATATAGTTAGGTATTATAATTTTCTTAATGACTCGGAAAGATCTTAAATGACGTTTTGGAGAAGATAGTATAACACAAATTGTTGGGCCCGGAATATTCATCAGCTTATATACATACTTAAGAAGTTAAATACTTAAATATTTATGAAATTCCCGTTAAACATTTGAAAATATTATTTAAAAATATTTGAGCACCTCACGAATAATTTTAGGTTTTTAATATTGGACTCGTGCGCAGCACGGACTTTACCTCCTCTAGTACTCACTATAGGTCTACGTCGAAAGGAAAAAACTATAGGTCAAGTTTTTTTCTTTTCTTTTTCCATTGCAAATTTTTAAATGTAAAATATTTTACATTAAAATCAACAAAATATTCAATTAACAGAAATTAATAAAATTATGAAACATTAGCATTTAAAATAGCAAATAGGATATATTTTCTAAATGTATGATTTACTGTACAAATATCAGTTCGAGAGTGTTTTGGAGATAGATATACCGCTTAACATTGTCTAAGTATTCTTTTTCTTAAGAACAAGTAGAATATTAACTACTATAAAACAAGCAATTAAATGATTCTACACTGTAAATTATTTACGTAAGCCTCATCCTCAAATATTATTATGCCATCTCAAACCCAAAACGTTGAATTATTTTTATTAATTATTCATTAAGACATTTTTATTTATTAAAAAACTTGCTTTGACTTATGTTAAATATAACAACAACATATTTAGTGTGTACCTATAAATGAGATCTGAGAAAATGATATGTACGCAAAGTCTTATTCCTACCTTGTGCAAAGTAGGGATGTTGTTTCTTAGACCCTTAGTTAAAGAAAAACGTTTTCAAAAACAGATTTAAAAATACAGGAGTAAAAAATTAATGATAAAAATATGGGAGGAAAAAAGAAGTATTGATAATAAAAATGGTAAATAGTAGCAATAGAAAAACTTTAACTTGTTTTAAATATTAGTCGTAAATCAACTATGATTTTCTTTGTATGTATGGCAAGAAAAAGAGTAATTTGATGGGGAAATAATATGGGATCAAGCTGATCTTAATGTATAATATCTTAACCATTTTAATCTTACTGACTACATCCCACGTGTAAGTGTTAATGTACTATGTATTTGATACCTTTCATGTTTTTACTGCGAACGCTTTGGAGTGAAGAAATCATTTCATTCTATATTGAAATCTGAAAGAAAATGCCACAAAAAGTAATTTTTTTCAAAGTTTATGGTCTAAAGGATTGCGAAAAGTTGGGAAATATAATAAAAGAAAAATCAGTAAGCATACACAAAAGCAAATTATTTAATGAGAAATATCATATTAATCATAACATTATTCACTAAAGCAAGAGAGTGAAAAAATATTTTAAAAAAAAGAATACGAAGAATAGAGAAAAAAATGTAAATTATGAAGATCTTCGCTTGAGCCGGTGCTAGATAAGAAGGGAAAATAATTTTCCTTTTCTAAGCCAATTATCTTTTTCTAAAATATTAGTAACCAAAATGCTAACGTTTTTATTGACCATGCTTTAAATATAAAATTTACGGTTAGTAATTGGCATTACGTAATAAAGAATTTAAACGGCTTATTATTTACAAAGAGAATGAGGAAACATTTAATAATTAATTTTTTTTTGAAATAAAAACACTTGACTGTGAGCATATTAACACCAACAATAATGGAGAATGACAGAGGAAGTTGATTCCGTGTCTTGCATTGAAGCATTGAGCCAAATATATACAGAATACAATATTGATAGTAGGCTATAAATTAGTCACTAAATTAGCTAAAAAATAAGGAAACTAGCTAAAACTAAGGTAACTAAATATTTGACATCTAATAAAGAATATATACAATAAAAGCTAATTATATACAAAATAAACTACTTCTTAGAATATATCCTTGATATATTCTCTAACACACCCCCGCAGTCGAAGCTGGAGGTTCCCGTATGCTGAGACTGTCCCTGAAATCATTAAATAAAACGCGCGGAAGCCCTTTTGTAAAAATGTCAGCAATTTGGTAACGGGACGGTACATGTAGCACACGAACTTCACCACGTGCCACTTTCTCCCGGACGAAGTGAATATCCATCTCAATGTGTTTAGTGCATTGATGCTGAACAGGATTGCTGGATAAGTAAATTGCACTCACATTGTCACAATAAACTAGAGTAGCCTTTTGAATAGGACAGTGCAACTCTAGTAATAAATTTCTGATCCAACACGAATCAGAAACAACATTAGCAACACCCCTGTATTCCGCCTCAGCACTACTACGAGAGAGAGTGGGTTGGCGTTTGGATGACCAAGAAATTAAATTATCTCCAAGGAATACACAGTAACCAGAGGTAGAGCGACGGGTGTCAGGACAACCGCCCCAATCTGCATCTGTATATGAGATAATACGATTAATACTGGACTTGTACAAACGAAGACCAAAAGAAAGAGTACCCTGAAGATAGCGTATGATACGCTTAAGAGCACTCATATGCTCATTAGTCGGAGCATGCATATGAAGACATATTTGCTGCACGGCATAAGAAATGTCTGGCCGAGTGAATGTGAGATACTGAAGAGCACCTGCAAGACTACGATACTTAGTTGGATCATCATAGGGAGTATCTGCGGTGGCACTAAGTTTGGACTTAGTGTCAACAGGAGTAGGACAAGGACTGCAGTTAGACATTCCGGCACGTTCAATAATATTTGCAGCATATTGTGTTTGAGATAAGAAGAGGCCATGGTTATGACGAGTAACAGCAATACCCAAAAAGAAACTCAGAGGACCAAGATCCTTCATAGCAAATTCAAAAGCCAAGAGAGTCATAATATGCTTACGAAGGCGATCAGAAGAAGCTGTAAGAATAATGTTATCCACATACAACAGAATATATGCAATGTCAGAACCATTTTTGTAGATGAACAAAGAGTGATCTGACTTACTGTGAGAAAACCCAAAGGTAGCAACAAAATCAGCAAATCTTTGGTACCAAGCCCGAGGAGCCTGTTTTAACCCGTACAAAGACTTCTTCAGAAGACAAACATGATCTGGATAATTTTTGTTACGAAAACCCATTGGTTGATGCATATAAACTGTTTCATTGAGATGACCGTGTAAGAAAGCATTCTTGACATCCATTTGATGAATGGACCAAGATTTAGAGAGACCAATGCTGAGAACTGCTCTAATGGTGGCAGGTTTAACCATGGGGCTAAACGTTTCATCACAATCAACACCCTACTGCTGAGTATTCCCATCACCTACAAGACTAGCTTTGTAGCGCTCAAAAGAACCATAAGATTTATGTTTATGATGAAAAATCCACATAGACCGAATCACATTCACATTAGGTGGCCTAGGTACTAATTCCCAAGTCTTATTATCAATTAAAGCATTAAATTCATCCAACATTGCACTTTTCCAATTATGGTCACTTAGCGCACTAATAGGATTTTTTGGAATAGGAGAAATATCTGTAGTGGTAGTGTGATAATTAGAAGAGTATTTAGGGTTGGGTTTAAAAATGCCATGTGATGCACGTGTAGCCATACGGGTTGTAGGATGAGGCGTGGATTGTGTTGATGGGAGTGAGCTGTGAGGAAAAGGAGGGCTAGAGGGTGTTGGGCCATTTGATTGGGCCGTGGCTACCCGGTCCGCTGCTGAAGGAGAGGAGCAGTCTGGGCCCGTGTGAGACTGCGGCCCAGAGGGGGAGGAAGAGGTCGAGTCGGGCTGTCTTTGTGGGTCAGGCATCAAATTTGAGGTTGTGGGATTTTGAGACAAATGATGAATGAGATGAGGATTAATGTTATCATCACATAATAACTCATAATCCGAAGGTTTGGTTTTGTGAAGTTTGGAGAATGGAAATTCATTTTCAACAAAACGAACATGACGACAAATTATGAGTTTTCCACTAGACATGTCATAACATTTGGACCCACGATGATTTGGAGCTGGACCTAAATAAGCACAAGGAGTCGACCTTTCTTGTAATTTATTAATGGTAGAAGAGGGGAATAATGGGAAACATAAGCAACCAAAAACACGCAAACATGAATAATCCGGATCACTTTGATAGAGGATTTGAGCGGGTGATTGGTAATTCAAGACCTTA
>MCJB01051830.1:4941-16776 GCA_002018475.1 Nicotiana obtusifolia
CCCCCCCCCCCCAAGGACGACCGTAGATACCGTGATGATTGACGATGATGGGGAAGCCAGCACTACACAGAAGACGACGACCTTCCTCAGCTCAACAGACTGCTTAATTTGTTGAGTTAGTTACACCAACCGAGGATGATGCCTCGGTGCTCTGGAGGGAGTTTGAGATGGTGGAAAATGCCAACTCCCATTTTTGGATCCCAGTCGCTGTGGCCGGTACTATGAAGCTGAGTACCGGGTCTTTGCCGTATTTGGTTGGTGAGCAACCAACGTCTAGCACTGCACTTGCCGCATCCACTTCTCATCCTTTAATGCCATCAACTTCATCTCCTTCTTCACCGACTCTTCCACCAGCAACTGCTACATCATCTCCACAGGCCGCATCTGTCCGAGAAGAGGATGTTCCTCTCCCCCATTCCCCAGTTCATGGGAATTTGGGGAAAACTTATGTTGCCCCTTCAGAAGATCCGCAAAGGAGGAGGAGCGTTACTCTCTCGGTGTCTATCGGTGCAATCTATTGTCCCCGCCGGTGGTAAAAGATACAAGCTCTCTCAGGAGAGTGCTTGTTGAACAATGTTATGCACAACACAACAGCGGTATACTTTTCACTTCCTTTGTTATCTCTTCTATCTTTGATTTAGTAGTATTTTGAGTTTGCCTTTTTTGTTTCAAAGGCCAATTTCCTTTCTTGGGAGGGTCTCCAAAGATTGATTTGGGATAAGGAGGAACTTACCACCGAGCGGGATCAACTTTTGGCTGAATGGGACCAAACTACTACTCGCCTCTCAGAACTGGAAGCCAAAGCAGTTGAGGCTGTTGTGTTGGAGGCTCGTTTGCAACAAAGCAAGCAAGAAGTAGAGACCCTTAGCCAAGAAATCGCCCCGCTGAGGGTTCAATTTGAAGAGACTAGGACCAAATGGGATGAAGTCCATAGTGTCGTTCTTGCTGCATCTGATCGCGAGGCTTCCGCTGAAAGATTAAACAATTTTGCGGCAACCTTGAACTCTAAAACTGGAGAGCTTGCTGGGCTGGGGTGAAATATGTTCAATTGGAGGAGAAGTATAAGAGGACCATTGAGCATAATAGACATTTCAGCTCTACTGTTCATGATCTCGATGTTATCCTCCCGTCCGTTAGATCCGCGCGGGAAAATCTTTTCGCCGAGGTTGACCAACTTAAAGAAGAATTCAAGCGCCGAACGACTCCCCTCGTTGTTGAAAAACATATGTTATGTACAACATGAGGAGAAAAACCTTAGAAGAGGCTAAAGCGGGTGTTATCGATATTGATACCGAAATCGCTAAAGCCCGTGAGCTAGAGTCAACTGCTAAAATGGGTCTTTCGTCCAGGTCTGATGCTTCTTGTTTTTCTGGTTCCGGTTTTGAATCCTCGGAAACTGAAGAGGAACTGGAAGGCGAAGACATTGAAGGCCAAAATGGTAAAGGTCAAGATATCGAGTCAGCGGCGGATCTACCCACTTTTCCTGGGGGCACGGATGCTTCTCTTCCTCCGGGCTCTGGAGATGCAGCAACTTAGCTTTTTATTTCTTTTCCCAACTTTTGTACTTGTTCCATTTTGGCACATCTATTGTAAATAAAAACTCCTTTTGCTCAAGTATTGTATGAGTCTTTTTGTGTTCTTTTGTTTGAACATTTATGCAAGTTCAATCTTTGCAACCTTTCTTGTTAAAGTGTTTTGCACAAGTTTTACTGGTTACGTCTGATTATGCAAGGCTTTGGGTGTATTTCCCCCCAACAGCATTTGGAGTTCGGGCACAAGTTCTTCCGAATCGTGAGGGTTTTCATAAGAGAGGGCCCTCTTATGTTTACGGTGCTCTTGAAGAGGACGTCTCCCATTCATTACAACACTAGAATTTAAAGTACTTGTTTAACTTTCAAATAACAAAATCAATTCATCGTTCAGACTAGAAACAAGATAGAAATAAAAGAACTTTACTTTATTACTTCCATTTTCAAAAAGTAGATAACCATTCGTTATTGCTAAAAAGAAATTGTCATTTCTTGTGGCTAACTTGTACAACTTGTTTCTAAGGGGCTGGCCGCGCAGTCCCTAGTCCTGATGATAGAACTATGTTTCTGGTTTTCGTATTTTGGTTGGCGAGGCAGTCATTGTTGCGTATCCTCATACCATTCCTCCCCCCAGTGTGCGAATGCGAAGAATGCGAATTAGAACACTGGAAGTTTTGCACCTTCGAGGATTCCACTAATGAATTGCTAGATAATCTTCAGTTCGGTAACAAACTTCACTTCCCTTTAAGAATTTATGCTATCGAGCCAAATACTATCTAACAATCCCCTAGTGTCTTGCATTTGTGAACGGTCGGATAACTTTTGTCTGATAGCAAACTTAACTTCCCGATGGGAACTTTGCTACCGAGCAAAAGATTATCTAACCGCTCTGGAGTGGTTCTTTGCTTGTGTGCCTTGCTATTAAAAGGTCTTATTGGTTGAAACCTTCTTCATTGTGTGCATTTCGTTGTTGCCTCATTAAAAACCTTGCCAGAAAACCCAATTGGGACAAAAGTTGGACGAAGCGAAAAAGAGTGCAGCATATACTTTTAGTGTAGGTGATACTCATTAGCAATAGTATCTCTTGAGGGTTGCCACGTTCCAGTTGCTTGGAAACTTTTATCCATCTTGATTCTCCGACTCGTATGAATCTTTCCCAGTGATAGCTGAAACCCAGTAGGACCTTCCCATGTTGGACCTAGCTTCCCTGCGTTGAGTTCCCGGGTGTTTTGAGTTACTTTCTTTAGAACCAAGTCTCCCACTTTGAAATAAGGGGGTTGGCTCTTTGATTATAATATCTTTCAATTCTCTGCTTTTGAGCTGCCATCCTTATATGTGCCAAGTCCCTGTACTCATCGACAGCTCCAAATTGACTAATATTGCTTCGTAGTTTGCTTCTTCATTTGCCTGAAAGTATCTCAAGGTAGTCACCCCTACTTCCATCGGGATCAAGGCTTCTGCTCCGTTAAAATTCTACTAACTTAATAAATGGGAGATTGCGTACCTTCGTCCTCACGGACTAAAACGATGCTTACCGCTACCTCCAAGACTGCTAGGTAGATTAGCAATTTTTCGCCTTCCTTCGGCTTTAATGGTAACAGAGGATTTGACAAGTACCTTTTCAAATCCCTCAAAGCCTACTGGAATTCCGAGGTCCATTCGAAGTTCTTTTTAGCGGGAAGAAATGGTGGCATTTCTCTGAAGACTGGGAAATGAACCTACTCAAAGCGGCCAATCTCCCTGTGAGCGTTTGAACCTCTTTTACGCTTGATAGCTGGTCGGGGATGTCTTCGATGGCTTTTATTTTATTGGGGTTAACCTCAATCCCCCTTTGAGACACTAAAAATCCCAAGAACTTGCCAGAGCTGACCCCGAATGAACGCTTCTCAGGGTTAAACTTCATGTTATGCTTCCTTAGGATGTCAAAAGTTTCTTGCAAGTGTTTAAGGTGATCACATGCATTCAAAGACTTAACAAGCATATCATCTATATAAACTTCTATTATTTTCCTTATTTGTTTTCAAAGCGTCTTTTTTACGAGTCGTTGATAAGTGGCTCCGGCGTTCTTTAGCCCAAAGGGCATCACTTTATAGCAATATGTGCCAAAGTTCATTATGAATGAAGTTTTTTCCTGATCCTCCTGGTCCATATTAATTTGGTTGTACCCGGAGTAAGCATCGAGAAAACTCATTAACTCATGCCCGACCATTGCATCAATCATTTGATCGATGTTTGGCAATGGGAACGAGTCCGCTGGGCACGCCTTATTCAAGTCCTTATAGTCTACGCACATGCCAAATTTATTATTTTTCTTAAGAACTACTACTATGTTAGCTAGCCAGTCGGGATACTTTACCTCTCGGATCGAACCAATAATAAATAGACGAGTTACCTCTTCTTTGACGAATTTATTTTTGGCCTCGGCAATAGGACGTTTCTTTTGTCTTGCCAGAGGGATGCTAGGATCCAAGCTTACCTTGTGTATGGCCACTTCCGTCGGGATACCTGTCATATCCGCAAGTTTAAGAAATTCAATAAACCTAGACATCAGCTTGGGGTGTAGTCCTGTCCCCAAGTGGAATTTCCTCTCCAAGGACTTTTCGAACAATGCGACTTGCTCAAGCTCTTTCGCTGTGGACTTCGTTGCCTCCGTCTCTTCTGGTACCTGAAAATATCTTGGCACTTGATAACATTCTGATGCCTCTTCCCCCCTGGTTGACTTCACTTGATTCGAGAGCAGGTGCCAATTCCTGTAATTGCTATGTCGCATGCTTCTTCCCTTTGCTACTGGAGACCGAATTCGCATTCATCTCCCTTGTTGCTGATTGATCACCTTTTATTTGTTTAATCCCCTTAGGAGTTGGGAATTTCAGCAACTGGTGATACGTTGATGGTACAACCTTCATCTCGTGCAATTATAGTCTTCCCAGGATAATGTTGTAGCCCATATCACCATCCAAGCAGGATCTCTCCTCGAGTTGTCACGCTTACTAGGTTGAACCTAGCGAGGAGTTTTGTGGCCAGAATGATGCTTCCGGTAAGTTTGGCTATTTACAATACCCTCTATTGTATAATATTGGCCGAACTCCCTAGATCCAATAGAAAGAGTTTGATTTTAAAATCTAATACATTTAAAGAAATTACCAATGCATCATTGTGCGGTAGCAACAATCCATCTGCGTATTCCTCTATGAAATTGATGTCATCTTCAGCGACTTCCTGGAGTCTCTTGTTGTGGATTACTGATACCTTCATCTTTTTTGTTGCCGAGAAGGTAACCCCGTTAATCTCGTTTGCCTCGAAATCACGTTAATCGTCAAGTGCGGGGCATCTTCTCCTACTTTTGAGGGCTCCGTGTTATCATGGTTGCCACCGTAATTGTTATTGGCCCAATCACTTAAGAATTCCTTGAGATGGCCATTTTTCAGCAGTGTCACCACCTCTTCGCATAGATGCCGACAGTATCCAGTTCGGTGACCGTTCGTCCAGTGGTATTCGCACCACAAATTTGGATCCTGGCTGGGATCGGACCTCATCGCTTCGGTAATCGTGCTTCTTTAATGTTTCTCATAGCCGATATCAATTCTACTACATTCTTTAGAAGTTGTATTTTGAAAGTCTGGGGTAGGAAGGATCTCGAGAACCTGATGTTTTCTTGTCATGTAATGACCTATTGTTCCGGCCACAATCAGTTCTTCTATCGGTAACGAACCTGTCAGCCGACCGAAAGCCTCTGCCACGTCCTTCGGCCTGTTTATAGGGCAAAAACTGGCTCTTAGAGGACCGTCTGTCTGTGTCGAAATCGTCTTTTGATTTCCCTTTATTCTTCTCCGACCTTTAACCTACGCCGGAAAGTCAAGCTGATCGTCCTCAATCCTTATCTTTGACTTGTACTGGTTGTGAACATCCCGCCCAAGTCGTCGATTGGAACTCGAGCAAGCTTTCTTTCAAATTCCAGGAAGCATCGGAACTTCTCAGATTCAATTCCTTGGTGAATGCTTCAGCCGCCCATTCATCTTGAACGGCTGGGAGCAACATCCTTTCCTTCTGGATCCGGGTTACAAATTCTTGCAGCAACTCGGACTCTCCTTGTGCAATTTTGAATATGTCGGCCTTCCGAGCCTGCACTTTTCTGGCCCCGGCATAGGCCTTAATGAAAGAATTCGCGAGCATCTCGAAGGAATCTATGGAATGCGCGAGCAAAAATGAATACCTCATCAAGGCTCCCTTCGTGAGAGTCTGTCTGAATTTTTTCAGCAAAACTAATTCGATCTCTTGGAAAGCTAAATTGTTTCCCTTCACCCCCATTGTATAGTTGGTGATATGCTCCTGGGAGTCTGAAGTCCCATTATATTTTGGCACGTCGGGCATTTTAAACTGCTTCCGAATCAATTCTGGTTCCGTGCTTGGTTTATACGGCAATTGAGTGTACTTTTTTGATCCAGTCTTTTTAGCACCGGTGGTGCACTCGGGATTTGTTCCGTGCAGGCATTTACTTCCCTCATAAATCGTATGAATTCGTTTTTGAAAGGATCGCTCTCGTTGTTGTGACCAAATCCGCTTCCCCTGGCCCCACCCGACCTCGTCCATCGAGGTGTTGTTGTCGACCCTCTGCGTTGTTTGATTTGCGGGAGCACTGGGAGGAACTGGACCTCGTCTATTTGCATTATTGGAAGCACCTGATAAGACCTGCTTTAGCTCTGTCATAACCTTATCCTATCGTGTGAGATGGACTAGAATGGCCTATTGTTGATCTTGCAGGACCCTTTCCGCTTCAACAACGTCCTCCTTTTTAGCATCATCAGGAGTCGCCTCCCAAACATGCTGCGGGTACCGCCTGCCATGGACCGGTGTGTCCTCGTTCCTCTCACTGCGGGTATCACTGATTGAATCCTCATGCTGAGGCTGGTTTCCTTGGGCCTCAAGGTTGTGTGTGTTGTTAACACCATTAGCTGCCATTTTCTATGATTTTTTGCTAAGAACAGATAATCAAACATGTTAGTAAAAGAGGCAAGGACCAACTTAATCACACAACTGTCTAGTCCCCACGGTGGGCACCAAACTGTTTACCCGTAAAATGGTACAGTTGTAATTATACATGATTTCTAGACAATTGAATTAATTTGATCCTGAAATAATAGATGAATTAGATAAAAATAAAATACTTAGCCTTGAAATGGAGACAAAATAGCAAAAATAATAGTTCCGGGAGCAGAGCTTTCGGGCACAATACAACGATATCAAAGAACAAGAAGATAAAATTATAAAGTTTTGAACAGAGTGTAGCATATGTTTGCCAGTAAATTCATGTCCTTTACAATGATAATAGAGCTTACTATTTATAGTTGCACCTAGGGAACAAGGTCCTAAGATAGCCCCTCTTTAATGTCAATTTAAGAGCCATTGAAGAATGTGTAACGGCGGGCAGTGAATGTCATATTGCTTGTAACCGGCAATATACTTAATGTTGTAGAATATTCTTCATTAAATGCTACTGGGTGGCAGGCATTATTCCATCTTTATGAGTATCATTCTCTCCGGTAACAGACGGGATCGTTGCCTTCGGCTATCTTTTGTCTTAGGCTCCACATGTCACTTCCTCAGGCGATCATTTAATATAACATATTTTACCCTATACAATTTACTCTAAAATTCGATTGAAAAGTTAAATCAATTAAATTTGTAAAGTTAGATCTCAAGAAATTGGTTTAACGTGATTAAGTTGATCCTTGTTAATATGAAACAACAAAAGTTAACTACAATAGTAGCAAGTAAGCGCAAGAGGAACATAATTTGAATTAAAATAAAAGCAAGAATAGCCTGGCTCTCTCGTTGAATTAATCCACAAGGTTGAACAAAAGTTGACTTAAGCTTTATATATCAATTGTAGTGTATTCTCAATGGTTGTGCATAAAAAGGAATTAAGAGCTTTACAAGTGTGGGGTAAGGGTATTTATACTACTGTAGAAGTGTAACCGCGTTCCTAATATAATGGCTAGCCGTTATTGGTAGTATTTGCATCAGATCCGTTTATAACTGGTTAGTCGGTTACAATTACTTAGGGCGTGACAATCGGGCGCAATTATGGGTGACATGGCATATCTCGGGATTCAGTATCCCCGGAGTCGGTACCTGTCCGAGCCCTTGCGGTGTTTTTTGAAGTTAATTTTGAGATGTCATCTGCCCAGAATGAACTTGCGTGATCTCAGATGTGATATCCGTAACTAGAGGCCCCAGACCATATAATCAGCGTAAAGAATGAAGTAGTCGACTCGAGGGTGACTGCAATGTGTCTTCCGAAATACATGCCACCGCCTGTCACAGTTGCTTACTACCAACACAATCCTCCTTTATGGCACATTTCTGTGTACGGGTAAAATCGGGTATAATGTTACTCCCGACTTTCCAGTAAACAAAACAAGAGAAAATCATGATTTGATGCAACCTCGAGTGAAGCTGAAGGGTTCCTCGTCTCGGAGCCCGATGAGGACGAACAGTGCATCCAGGATCGGACACGGCAGAACATCAGATCTGGTCGGAATGAAGTTTTGAGACTAAGAAAAAAGAGAAACGGTTAAGCACGACGAGAAGGGAGCCGTAATATCCGCCCTCAACCGGATATTACGGCGCAAATCCCATCCGATATCAACCGCGGATCGATATTTATCGAAAATAGAATATTTTTACCTTATTTAGACTTGTACTAAGATTGAAACTTCCCTACTATATATAGGGGAGAACCTTTTCATTATAAATAACTATTGGCACGCATATCAAAGCAATAAAGTTTATTTTTACCTTCTAGCTGTTGTTCAAATTGTTCTTTGATTCCTCTTTTCTTTAGTTACGATCGAGCCCGTATCGAGGGCTCGATCGGAGCCAGTTTTCAGTGTTCAACTTAAATCCAGGCTTGATTTTTCCATCACGGTTGGTTTGGTCATTTTATCTCTCTTTAATTTAATTATTTGTTTTTCTTAAATTATTCGTATTTAAGTTAAATTATGTGTTCTTTAAACCGCATACAAATTTAATTGCTACTCAATTTTAAGGGTAAACAGTTTGGCGCCCACCGTGGGGCAAAGGACAATAGTGGTGGTTTAATACAAATCTCCATAACATACTCTATTTTATACTTGTTCTTTAAAGTTTGATTTCAGGTTAACCTAAGAATGTCAAATTCTCAATCTGCTCATTTGAATGTTGACGCCGAGGCAGGCCACCACGGTAAAAACAGTAACGTGGTACCTAGCAATAGCGTGCCCCTTGTTGATCCCAATGGTGTCCCAGTTGCTGACCTAGTAGATGCTAACTCGCAGGTTGCCATCTACATCAACCTGCCAACTGACCCTGAAAACAGCATTCGCGGGGCACCCCAGCCATCGGTTTGAGAAGCACCCGAAGGGGAAGGTGATGGGGTGAGCTTGCGGATGATTTTTGAAATGTTGCAACCTTAGCAGACGGCAATAGCGCAGTTGCAGACCCAATCACGTCCCTAACAGGATCGAGCCCGAGCCTTTCAGAGAAAACACTTGAAGGGATGAACAATTGATGTGCCGGGTAATTTTGGCACATTTTGATACTATTTGTTTAGGGTTTGACTTGTTCTACTTTTTAATTATCACGATACTTATATATTTTAGTGTAAATGTAGTGTATTGAGTGAAGAAATCCAGAAGTATGAAAAAGAAGTCCAAAAAGCCAGCTAAAGACAAGAAAATAGGTCAGGAGCATCATAGAGGCAATTATGCGATCGCAAAACAACTATGCGAGTCGCATACTTTGCAGGTGGATCGCAGATGCAGACAGAACTTTTAGCCAACTTTCAGGTTGAGAATGCGGTCCAAATTTAACCGCAAAACAGGAATGCGAACCGCATTCTCATCGCAAATACGAACAGAGTCTGGGTGAAAAATAGTGTGAAGAATGCGATTGCATTCTGCGTTCGCAAAGTCAACCTGCGAACCGCAAATCCAGATGCGACGAAAGTAAAGCTGACTGGTGCGATGTGCGATGGAATAGGAAGATTTGCAAACCGCATTCCTGTTCTGCGACAGGAATGCGATTCGCATAAGTGCAATGAGGGCAAAACTGACTACTGCTCGCCTCGGGTTTTGGGCCTCTATAAATAGCTTTTATAGGGTTTTTTGAAGAGAGACTTGTCATGATTTAGAGTGCAAAGTACGGCTTTTGAATATTTTCGAATTGAGAGAAGCTTTTGGGTGATAAAAACTGAAAATCCTAGATTTTTGTAAGATGAATTCAATTATTCTTCCTTGTTCTTTAGTTATCAGTATGTGTAGCTAAACTCTAATGCTGAGGTTGTGAACCCTAGATGGGTGGAATGTTATTGAGAGTTTGATATTGATTCCAATTTCGGAAGAAGCTTGATATTTATTTATTTCTCGTTTTCAATTAATCGTTAGTGGTTGCAAACATTAACGAATGCCAATTAACGCTATCTTATCTTGGAAAAGTAAGATAGGGTTTGGTAGCAATAAATAACAGAAATTCAAGGCTTTAAACCTTGTTTAACGAAATCTCTTAAGAATAAGTAGATTTTTATTTGGCAAATAATTGGTTGTTCTTAAGTTTGACTCTTTTGTATTCGGGATAATCTTAAGAGGATACATTATCCAAGTGTTGGGAAATATTGGATAATAAGTTATTAAGAACTGATTGCATATCAAGAACATACTTCAATATCAATATCAAGAACATTCTACTGCATTAAGGGGAACACAACCTTAGTATCTTAAATTCATAGTTTTCACGCTCAACTTATTCTTAAACATCAGTTCTTAGTTTACCTTTCTTTACATATTCAACACTTTTCTGTTTTTGGCTACTTGATAGAATTACGACTAAGTAAAGTACTGCATTAATTGGACAATAGTTTCACGCCTATTCCCTGTGGGATTCGACCCCAGCCTTGTTGGGTTACTATATTTGACATCGATCGCTTACACTATTGTTAAGGTGTAATTTGAGCGAATCAAATTTTGGCTCCGTTGCCGGGGAATACGGTTTTGAAATTTCTGATTAGTGTATACTTTACTATAAGTCTAATTCCACTTGATTGCGCGTTGTTTGTTTTGGTTGTTGTAGACAGGAAGATATGGCAGACCGTGAAGATGAGCTGGAGGTGGAGCAGGAAGAAAATCCTTTTGCTGACATTGAAGAATACATAGAGGATACGAACGCTATAGTACCTCCAGCTATAGGTGCTGCTACTTTAAGGTAGAACATGGACTGATTTTGATGCTGAAAGCTGAAAGATACTTCAGAAACTCTACGGATGACGATCCAACGTAGCACCTCAGGAACTTTTTGGGTGTTTGTGCGACGCACAAGCAAAATAATGTCTCTGACGATGCATTAAGGCTAAGATGCTTTAAGTACTCGTTAGCTGGAGATGCGAGGAAATGGCTTCAAAACCTTCCTCCAAATTCCATCCGTTCATGGCCTGAATTGATCCGGGCATTCTTGTCAAAGTGGTTTCCGCAAAGCAAGAAATCTGAGCTCCGTGACAAGATATTTTTCTTTAAACAATTACCTGGTGAACAACTACACGAAGCGTGGGAACGCTTCAAGTTGTATTTGGTGAGGTCCCCAAACCATGGCTTTCCAGATTCAATCTTACTGGAAAAGTTCTATACGAAGAATACTGCCGCTGGATCCTTCATGGATAAAATCTTCGGTAGAGTAACTCAGATTTTAGATAAAATGCCCAAACACAATCAAGATTGGCATTCTGAGGATACAACATGTGGTATTACAATTGGGTCTCCTTCTTTGAATAACTTGATCAAGGAAAACCAAGAACGGGACCAAGTGATTGCTGAACTGGCCACAAATGTTAATGTCTTGACAAAGTTATTTACAGAAAATCAGAAGAAGAAAGTCAATGTAGTGGAGAATGTGCAACCAATGCAAGGTGATGAATATGAAGAGGCAAATTATGTCAACAATGCTCAGGGGGGTTATCAAAGGCAACATTATCAGGGTCAAGGGATGCAAAATCATTGGAGACCAAACCCGCAAGGGCAAGGTCCCCCACAATGGCAAAATGATCAAAGTGGCCCTAATCAAGGAAATTGGAACAACGGTAATAATTTTCCAAATCGAAGTTCCAACCCTTATGTTCCTCCGAAAGGGCAGTATTCGAATCAGGGATCCTCAAGTGAATCTAAACTTGAGAGTATGCTCGAGAGGATATTACAGAACCAAGAAAAGTCAGATAACTCCATGAAAAACATGACTGAATTGGTTGGCTCCCACACAGCAGCGATTCAAAAGTTGGAATTGC
>MCJB01051830.1:16932-30107 GCA_002018475.1 Nicotiana obtusifolia
AAGAGATGAAGCTGAAGAACTTCGAAAAGAGGTCGAAGTTGAAAAAGATAATGTGGCTGAGGTAAACGAAAATCCAGAAATTATGCTGAACAGAGATGAGACTCAGGAAGGGATAAAGGATAAGGCAGAAGGAACATCATCCGTTCTTCCGCCAATTCCTAGTCCTCCTCCTCCTTTTCCTCAGAGACTTGCTAGAAGAATGGACGACAGCAAATTTGAGAAGTTTTACGACATTCTCAAGCAGTTATCAGTTAATATACCTTTCTTGGAGGCGTTCCAGGAAATGCCAGGGTTTGCCAAGTATCTTAAGGATCTGATTACTAAAAAGAGAACCACCAGGAATGAGGTGGTAAACATGACTCACAGGGTTAGCTCGATCATAGCTACAAATCCAATCCAAAAGAAAGAGGACCCAGGAGCATTTACTATACCGTGCACTATTGGAGTGCGCGACTTTGCTAAGGCATTGTGTGACAATGGGGCCAATATTAATCTAATGCCTTTGGCCATCTACAAACAAGCCAGGTTAGGAATGCCGAGGCCGACAAGCATGAGGCTGCAAATGGCTGACCGATCTATCAAAAGACCAGTTGGTGTTGTAGATGATGTAATTGTAAAAGTTGGAAAATTTCATATTCCAGCTGATTTTGTGATCCTTGATTGTGCCGTGGACAAGGAAATCCCCATCATATTGGGGAGACCATTCTTAGCTACAGGAAGAGCTCTTATGGATTCGGAGCGTAATGAAATAAAGTTCTGGGTAAACAACGAAGAAGTCACTTTTCAAGCTAGTAAGGGAATGAAATTGCCAACTGAGTATGAGAATATTTCACTAATTGGCATTGTTGATGAAGTCGATGAAGCGGTCGAGATGAAAATGGAAAAGCAATGCTTAGGTGAAGCATTGGCAACTAAATTGGTGAATTTCGATGGCAATGACTTGGATGGGTTTATGGAGTCGGTGAATGCGTTAGAAGGTCGTGGTTCTTATTCATACACTCCACCAAAACTGTCCCTAGATTTGGAGAATAGAGCTACACCTCCAGCGAAGCCGTCCATTATTGAACCACCCCAATTAGATCTCAAGCTGCTTCCTTCACATTTGAGGTATAAATTCCTTGGTTTGAATAATACTTTACCGGTAATTGTTTCTTCGTTGTTGAATGATGTGCAGGTAGAACAGTTGCTGCAAGTTTTGAAGGAACATAGACAAACCATCGGATGGACAATTGCTGACATTCGGGGAATTCCTGCCGGAATATGTGAGCACAAGATTCAACTAGAAAATGGGACAAAACCAAGTGTGGAGCACCAGAGACGGCTGAATCCAGCAATGCAAGAAGTGGTGAAGAAAGAGATAATCAAACGGCTGGATGCAGGGGTTGTCTATCCCATTGCCGATAGTTCGTGGATGAGTCCAGTGCAATGTGTACCAAAGAAATGAGGCATGACGGTGGTCAATAATGAAAAGAACGAGCTGATTCCAACAAGGACAGTAACTGGATGGCGAGTATGCATGGATTACAGGAAGCTCAATAGTGCCACATGCAAGGACCACTTCCCTATGCCTTTTATTGATCAAATGCTTGATCGGCTAGCTGGAAAGTCCTTTTATTGCTTCCTTGACGGATACTCCGGGTACAATCAGATCAATATAGCTTTGGAGGATCAGGAGAAGACAACGTTCACATGCCCATATGGGACCTTCGCTTTCAGCCGAATGCCTTTCGGATTGTGTAATGCTCCAGCTACCTTCTAGAGATGTATGATGTCAATTTTCTCTGATATGGTAGAGGACTTCCTCGAAGTCTTTATGGATGATTTTTCGGTAGTTGGGGAAACTTTTGAGCAATGCTGAAGAATCTCAAACAAGTGCTAAAGCGATGCGAAGAAACAAACCTTGTACTAAATTGGGAAAAATACCACTTCATGGTGGATGAAGGTATTGTTTTGGGGCATAAAATCTCCAGGCATGGTATAGAGGTGGATAAGGCTAAAATTGAGATCATCTCCAAGCTCCCTCCACCCACATCAGTGAAAGGTGTCCGTAGCTTTCTGGGGCATGCTGGATTCTACAGGCGGTTCATTAAAGATTTCTCAAAGATTGCACACCCAATGTGTAAACTCTTAGAGAAAGATGCCAAGTTCGTCTTCGATGAAAAATGCCTCACTGCTTTTGAAGAACTGAAAACGAAGCTCACCACGGCACCTATCATTGTCACACCTGATTGGTCGTTGCCTTTTGAGCTTATGTGCGATGCTAGCGGTGTAGCTATTGGAGTGATGCTGGGGCAGAGACACAACAAAATTCTTCACCAAGTATACTATGCTAGCAAGACGCTTAATGGGGCGCAAATGAATTACACTGTAACTGAGCAGGAGCTGTTAGCTATTGTGTATGCATTCGAGAAGTTCCGTGCCCATCTATTGGGCTCCAAAGTGATTGTGTATACAGTTCATGCTGCTCTCCGTTATTTGATGGCGAATAAAGATTCTAAGCCACGACTAATCCGATGGGTATTACTGCTGCAAGAGTTTGACTTCGAAGTTATGGATCGCAAGGGAACGCAAAACCAAGTGGCAGATCACTTATCTAGACTGGAGGAATCAGGGAGACAAAAAGAAGAGCTGGAGATAAATGACTCATTTCCAGATGAACATATACTGATGGTATCAAATTCATTTGTACCGTGGTATGCAGACATCGCTAACTACATTGTCAGCGATCTTATTAGACATCGCTAACTACATTGTCAGCGATCTTATTCCGGAAGGGTTGGAATCATACCAACGGAAGAAGTTCTTGAGAGATTGTCGCAATTATTATTGGGAAGAACCATTCTTATTCCGTGTCTGTGCTGATAACATAATTCAAAGATGCATACCCAAGGAACAGACGCTACAGATCCTGAAAGCGTGCCATGACTCGCCAGTTGGGGGTCATCATGGGGGTAACAGAACAGCTGCAAAAATTTTGGAGTATGGGTATTAATGGCCGACTATTTATCAGGATGCTAATCAGTTGGTTAAGTCTTGCGACCAATGCCAACGACAGGACCCAATTTCGAGGAGGCATGAAATGCCTATGAAATTTGTTATGGAAATCGAATTATTCGATGTTTAGGGTATTGACTTCATGGGCCCTTTCGTAAGCTCATGTGGGATGAAATACATCCTACTGGCTGTGGACTATGTATCCAAGTGGGTAGAAGCCGTTGCTTTACCAAACAACAAAGCTCGGAGTGTGACTGCATTTCTAAAGAAGAATATTTTCACCAGGTTTGGCACCCCGAGAGCCATTATCAGCGATGGAGGGTCACGCTTCTGTAACAGAGTGTTTAAAGGTCTCCTCGACAAGTATGAGGTTAAGCATAAGGTTGCCACACCTTATCTCCACAATCGAGCGGCCAACTTGAAATATCCAATAGGAAGATTAAAAGCATCATATCCAAGACGGTGAACGCAAATAGGACTGATTGGTCAAGAAAGCTAGATGATGCTCTATGGCATATCGTACAGCTTACAAGACTCCTATCGGTACATCCCCGTATTGGCTAGTCTTTGGAAAGGCGTGCCATTTACCCGTTGATCTCGAGCATAAGGCTATGTGGGCCTTAAAGAGATTAAACATGGACTGGGCGGAGGCTGAAGCTTTAAGGCTGTCACAGTTAAACGAAATGGAAGAATTCCGTCTTCATGCTTATGAAAGTGCAGCAGTTTATAAAGAATGAATGAAATTCGTCCATGATACAAAGATCCTGAAAAAAGAGTTTAAGGCAGGGGACCTGGTGTTGCTGTTCAATTCAAGACTCAAATTATTTCCGGGGAAGATGAAGTCCAAATGGTCTGGACCATTTAAAGTTGTTGATGTCTCTCCGTTTGGAGCTGTTGAGTTAGCATCGGAGGATGGGCTCCGGACTTTCAAAGTTAATGGGCAGAGAATCAAGCACTACTTGGGTGTAGATGGAGAAAAACATGTGGTAGAGCAGCTGGCTCTAAAAGATGATCAAATCCCAACTAAAGAATGATTGCAGAGGCATCCTAACATCGTCGTGCCGCGACGTTAAATCAAGCGCTTCATGGGAGGCAACCCATGTGTGGTATCATTAGTTTTTGTTTATGTTGTATTTTTATTTATTTAGAATTCAATATTACATTTGTATAGGTCTACTTGAAGGGTTTTCGAAGGAATGTGATGAAAGGATACACGAATTGAAGAAGAGTGGTTGAAACTGCAGAAAAACATCAAGTTGAAAAATGCTGCACAAATGCGATCGCATTTGAGATATGCGAACCGCATTTGTGCCGCAAACTGAGGCAGAAACTTGAGTAACCATGTTGGGCAAAAATGTGAAAAGGCTCGAAGATTTGCGGTTCGCATTTGAGTTATGCGAACCGCATTCTTACCGCAAACAGAAACAGAGAATTCAGCTCACACGGCTGGTGAAAATGCGATGGAAGCTTCTAATTTGCGGTTCGCATTGCAATTATGCGAAACTTTAAGCGTCGCATAATTGCCAGGTACGTGTTCGCAATTCATCCTTTTCTAAAATCCTTCAATCTAAGTATATATATATATATTAAAAAAAAAAAACTCACAAACAAACAAAAAAAAAAGAGAAGAGAAGACGGAAACAAAGAAGACCTCCGACGAACATCATCGGAAAACTAATAGTGCCAGTCCAAGAGTTGATTCACCTTTAACCTAAAAGCTACAATCTTCTTCCCAAGGTATGTGCACTCTTTGCTTCACCTTAAATTCTTAGTTCGAAAAACTAGGGTTTATTGTTCAGTAAAGAAGTTCAAAGTCGTTGGAGTGGAAGATAGAAATCTAGGGTTTGTTTGCTTAAGGGATGCACATTCTTGGATATTTGAAGGTATTTGCGGTCCACAAATTCAAAAGATGGACCGCAATTAGAACGCATCCCTAAACCCTAGGTGTTTGAGGGAGACGACAAATGCGGTGAATATGCGATTGCATAACCAATTTGCGAACCGCAGATCCACCGCGAACACACTCAGAACATTTAGTTAGCACTGGTGAACTATAAGGGTGGTTATGCGATCGCAGATCTCGTTTTGCAATGAGTTTGCGATCGCATTTGTGTGTATCGCACAGGCTTATGCACATCACCACTCTGCGATGGATTTGCGATTCGCAAAGTGGTTATGCGACTGTAAACCACACCGCATTTCTGTAACTCTTTGGTCATTTCTCCTGTTTTCTTTCTCAAATGATGATAATGTCACTGACATCTCCCACTTATGCAGATATGGCCAAAAATCATTCCTCAAAGAGAAGGCCTTCCTCCGCTTCAACCTCAGAACAACCCAAACGGGCAAGAAAGGAACCAACTGTACCTAGCCCTTCCCAGTCTGATGAGGGGGACTGCATACCAGAAGTTGATTTAATAGCTGAGGCCCGAATGAAACGGGGTGACGACCTTCAGCTTCATTTTGGGGTTGAAGGTTCAAGGTCTTTGTTCAGGGAAGCGCTCACAAAGAGAAGGATCCTTGCGGAGAAAAAGTTGAGTCTGAATGGGCTTCAGGATCAGTACCCTCACATTCTCGAAAACATTAAAACGAGAAAATGGGAGTACTTCACCATAGACCCAAAGGAGTATAACGAGTCAATGGTCCGGGAATTCTACGCGTCGTACGGAGCGTCACGAACATCGTATCATAGACGCAATAGAATATTCACCGGCACTGTCCACGTTTGGGGTAAAGCTGTGTTTTGTGATAGTGAGCACATCAATGAACTATACTTCCCTGAATGGAAATCAGGCACAGCAGAGTACGATGCAAAGTTCTCCAACAAAGAGAACGAACGTCGATAGATAGCGTCCATCATTGCTAAGGGGACTCCAGCTTGGATCAGTCCTAGGAAGAAAATTTTCAAAGAAGACCTCACAAGGGAGGCCAAATATTGGCTCAACTTCGTCACCTCCCATTTAATACCCTCCAGGAATGAAACAGATATCAGCATTGAGAAGGCACTTCTCATTGCATGTATAATGATGGGAATTAAAATTGATGTGGGGAGCCTTATCTTCCAGGAACTTGGCATCCAGGCTACTCAGCGGGCCACATCACTTCCCTTCCCAAGTTTGATTACCACACCACAACAATACAAACTTGGGAGGTCTACGAGAGATATAGATATCACTCGTATCAGTGATTCACCGGCCCCAACAACAACCCCAATTGAAGACATTGACTCTCAAAATCTCCTGTTTCCCCAAAATCCTGACACCTCTACAGCTGCTGAAGAAACTGCACCCTCATCTACCACTGGTCCATCAGCCTCGCACATTCCAGCCATTTCAAAACTTGGTTTAATTACTCATCACGCAAACTCTAAAGTAGACCAACTCTTGAAGACATTGCCCTTACTGATTAAACAGGTCTTGACTCCGCTGCAACAACAACAATTAGCATTCGGAGAGATGTTGACCAAGCTTGAGTCGAGGGTTGAAAGCATTGAAAGAGGTGAAGTGAGGGGTTTGCCCCAACTGCGAGAGGAAGTAAAATCACTGAAGACCGACCTCCAGAAGATGAAAAATCTGGAGTTCGACATATCATCTCTCCTCCCCAACGAGGGTGACTAGGGTGCTGGCCGTGCTGACTTGGGCCTGGACTTCACGACACTTATGGCAGACATTGCACCTTCGTCTGCTAAAGTGTCTCAGCCTCCTGCCCCTACAGTCCAGGTTGAGTCTTCTGATGACGAGACATCATAGCGGTCATCAGAGTTCGACGTGGACGAATCAGAGGAGGCCAGTTTAGAGGTCGATGAGAGTGCAACCTCTAAGCCAAAAGGAAAAGAAATTGTTGTGCCTACGGCGGAGGAGGAACAAGAGCAAGCCGACATCGAGAAGGCCATTGAGCGATCATTAGCAAATAAGGCTGCCAGGAGATGGCCACCAACGGGAGAAGCTAGCAACTCAGCAGCTCAGCAGCTCCCCTACCGGCTTCAGACCAGACTCACTCTTCTCCTCCAGCACCGACAGAGACCTAGGCTACTGCATCTCTTCGCACAATTGCNGCAAACCACGCCACATTTCTGTCGATCTGTGGTCATTTCTCTTGTTCTTTTGTTTTTTCTCTTCAAATGATGAGAATGTCACTGACATCTCCCACTTATGCAGATATGGCCAAAAAGCATTCCAGAAAGAGAAAGCTACCCTCCGCTTCAACCTCAGAACCACCCAAACGGGCAAGGAAAGAATCAACTACACCTAACCCCTCTCAGTCTGATGAGGAGGATTGCATACCGGAAGTTGATCTAGTTGCTGAGGCACGAAGGAAGAGAGGTGATGACTTTCAGCTTCGTTTTGGGGTTGAAGGTTCAAGGTCTTTGTTCAGGGAAGCGCTCACAAAGAGAAGGATCCTGGGGGAGAAAAAGTTGAGTCTGAATGGGCTTCTGGACCAGTACCCTCACATTCTCGAAAACATTAAAACGAGAAAATGGGAGTACTTCACCACAGACCCAAAGGAGTATAACGAGTCAATGGTCCGGGAATTCTATGCGTCGTACGGAGCGTCACGAACATCGTACCATAGACGCAATAGAATATTCACCGGCACTGTCCACGTTCGGGGTAAAGTTGTGTTTTGTGACAGCGAGCACATCAATGAACTATACTTCCCTGAATGGGAATCAAGCACAGCGGAGTACGATGCAAAGTACTCCAATAGAGAGAACGAACGTGGATGGATAGAGTCCATCATTGCTAAGGGACTCCAGCCTGGATTAGTCCTGGGAAGAAAATTTTCAAAGAAGACCTCACAAGGGAGGCCAAATATTGGCTCAACTTCGTCACCTCCCATTTAATACCCTCCAGGAATGAAACAGATATCAGCATTGAGAAGGCACTTCTCATTGCATGTATAATGACGGGTATTAAAATTGATGTGGGGAGCCTTATCTTCCAGGAAATTGGCATCTACTCAGCGGGCCACATCACTTCCCTTCCCAAGTTTGATCACCACCCTCTGCCAAGAGGTGGATGTCCCATTCTTACCACAACAAGACAAACTTGGGAGGTCTATGAGAGGTGCAATATCACTCGTATCAGTGATTCACCGGCCCCAACAACAACCCCAATTGAAGACATTGACTCTCAAAACCTCCTGTCTCCCCAAAATCCTGACACCTCTACAGTTGCTGAAGAAACTGCACCCTCATCTACCACTGGTCCATCAGCCTCACACATGCCAGCCATTTCAAGACTTGGTTTAATTGCTCATCACGCAAATTCTAAAGTAGACCAACTCTTGAAGACATTTCCCTCACTGATTAAACAGGCCTTGACTCCGCTGGAACAACAACAATTAGCGTTCGGAGAGAGGTTGAACAAGCTTGAGTCAAGGGTTGAAAGCATTAAAAGAGGTGAAGTGAGGGGTTTGCCCCAACTGCGGGAGGAAGTAAAATCACTAAAGACCGACCTCCAGAAGATGAAAAATCTGGAGTTTGACATATCATCTCTCCTCCCCAACGAGGGTGACCAGGGTGCTGGCCGTGCTGACTTGGGACTGGACTTCACGACACTTATGGCAGATATTGCACCTTCGTCTGCTAAAGTGTCTCAGCCTCCTGCCCCTACAGTCCAGGTTGATTCTACTGATGACGAGACATCGGATCGGTCATTAGAGTTCGAAGTGGACGAATCAGAGGAGGCCAGTTTAGAGGTCGATGAGAGTGCAACCCCTAAGCCAAAAGGAAAAGAAATTGATGTGCCTACGGCGGAGGAGGAACAAGAGCAAGCCGACATCGAGAAGGCCATTGAGCGATCATTAGCAGATAAGGCAGCCAGGAGATGGCCACCAACGGGAGAAGCTAGCAGCTCAGCGGCTCCCCCACCGGCTTCGGACCAGACCCACTCTTCTCCTCCAGCACCGACGGAGACCTAGGCTACTGCATCTCTTCGCGCAATTGCGCCACCAGGGAGCCCCTTGTCCTTTATATCCCTTTTTATGCATTGGGGACAATGCATGTGTTTAAGTTGGGGGTGGTAGCCTTATATTCTTGTTTTGTCTGTATATTTGATTTCTTTGTGAGCATGTTTAGTGACATTTGATACCTGTACATTATATAGTAATGCTTTATGATTCATGTGTATATGTTGTTATAATTAAATAGTTAGCAATAAATTCCCCTTGTTTTTTCTTTTGCCGGGTTCTTTTTCAAGGGTGTAATAGTAGAACCGGGCCTTTAAATATGAAGTATATTGACCAGGATGGACCCTTATAACAAATCAATTAGGTGGATTTGAGGCTCGCTCAGTAACTCTAGGTCTACTTAGAATTGTGTATGTGTACATGAGGAAAGCCTCGAATTACTAAATTTGAACTCCAAAGCTGTAAACTATGTTAACCGAATAGTTGATGTGCCAATGTGTGTGAGCTCCTTGTTTTGATAGTTCTTGTGTTCACTACTGCCATCTAGAACTTGCCCGGTTGGTTTTTCTTTGCCTATCCTACGTACACTGAGTTAGAGAAATGATCTTAGGCTTTCTTTGATTAGTGATGAAACCTTTCTAGCCTTTTCAGCTTATCTGTGCATAATGAATATCACTAGCACCCTATTTGAGCCTTGTAGCCTTTTTCTTGGCCTCTGCATTACAAACTTATCCCATTAGTAAAACATGATCTCTTTTGAACCCGTTCCTCCTTGAACATTGAGAACATTGCTAAAAGTTTAAGTTGGGGGTGTGGGTCAACATGAAAATGGGCAAGGTTGTGCAATGAGACTGGGACCCCGTACCTCAAAAGCTCATGTGAATCTATGGAAGCTTCAATATGAGAAAAAGAAAAAGAAAACAGAAAGAAAGAAAATATATATATATATATATGTGTGTGTGTGTGTGTGTGTTGTCATAAAGGAGCTTGAGAATTAAATAAAGAGGTGTGTGAAGTGGGGTCTAATGCGGTAACGTAAGGCCATTGAGTCCATGGGGTCAAAAAGGAACAAAAGGTTAAAAGAAAGAAGCGTGTAATTAGTGTTCAAGGAAGAAGTAGCCACTATTATCTAAATATATATCCTACCTTTCCTTAAACCGACATTACAAGCTTACAAAGTCCTTATGTGATCTCTAACCGAGTGTTCCTATAACTAGGCGATGAATTAAAATAAGGGCAATCCTATGGCATGGCATGTGGTGACACTTGAAAATTCTGTTCTGAGAGTGAGTGTACTAGTACTTTTGTCCCTTTGGTTTTCTATGATAAATATTGTGAGAGTGGGACTTTCTTTCTAGTGAGGGCGCATACACTGTTAGGTTGATAGTAAGTTGAGCTTTGAGTAAAGCATAAGTAGATGCAGCTGAAGGTAGCCTTTAGATACTTTGTTGAGGCTCAAAGTTCACTAATTGATTGGTTGACTTTGAACAATTTAATGATTCAAAGGGGGGTACAGTTTTCAAAGGGTTATGCTTGAGATGTTAACAACAAACACCGTCCATGGTCAGTATTGCTTCATATTTGATAAGTAGAGTCTAGATTAGGATAGTATCGTTTTAGTGCTTGAGGACAAGTAAGAGTTTAAGTTGGGGGTGTTGATGTGCCGGGTAATTTCGGCACATTTTGATACTATTTGCTTAAAGTTTAACTTGTTTTACTTGTTAATTACCACGATACTTACGTAATTTTAGTGTACTTGCAGTGTGTTAAGTGAAGGAATCCAGAAGTATGGAAAAGAAGTCAAAAAGACAGCTAAAGACAAGAAAAGAGGTCAAGAGCATCGCAGATGTAAAAATGCGATCGCAAAATAGATATGCGAATCGCATATTCGACAAGTAGTTCGCAGACTGAGACAGAAATTTGGGCCAATCTTCATGTCAAGAATGCGGTCGCAAATGTGATCGCAAAATAGGAATGTGAAACGCGAATTGGCCTGGGGATATCGCAAAGGCAAACAGGGTTCTAGGTGAAGATCAGTGTAAAGAATACAATCGCATTCTGCGATCGCATAGTCAACATGCGAACCGCAAATCCAGATGCGACGAGAGCAAAACTAGCTAGTGTGATTTGCGACGAATGATGAAGATTTGCGAACCACATTCATGTTCTGCGACAGAAATGCGGTTCGCATTAGTTCAACGAGGGCAAAGCTGACCGACATTCGCCTCGGTTTTGGGCCTCTATAAATAGGTTTTATAGGGTTTTGTGAAGGTATTCTTGTCAGAACTTAGAGTACAAAGTACGGCTTTGATTATTTTCGAATTCTTAGAAGCTTTTGGTGATCAAAAACCCTCTATTTTTGTAAGATGATATCAGTTACTTTTTCTTGTTCTTTAATTCTCAGCATGTGTAGCTAAACTTAAACGCTGAGGTTGTGAACCCTAGATGGGTAGAATGTTATTGAGAGTTTGATATTGAATCCAATTTCGAAAGAAGCTTGATTTATTTATTTCTCGTTTTTCAATTAATCGTTAGTGGTTGCAAACATTAACGAATGCCAATTAACGCTATCTTATCTTGGAAAAGTGAGATAGAGTTTGGTAGCAATAAATAACAGAAATTCAAGGCTTTAAACCTTGTTTAACGAAATCACTTAGGAATAACTAGATTTTAATTTGGCAAATAATTGGTTGTTCTTAAGATCGACTCTTTTGTATTCGGGAGAATCGAAAGAGGATACATTATCCGAATATTGGGAAATATTGGATAAGTACAGTAAACACCAATTGCATATCAAGAATGGAATTCAATATAAATATCAAGAACAGTCAACTACATTAAGGGGTATACAACCTTCGTTTCTTAAAATTCATAGTTCTCACGTTCAAACCAGTCTTAAACATTAGTTCTCAGTTTTCCTTTCTTACGTATTAAAACACTTCTTTATTTTATTTGGCTACTTGATAGAATTACGACTAAGTAAAGTATTACATTAATTGGACAATAGTTTCACGCCTATACCCTGTGGGATTCGACCCCAACCTCGTTGGGTTACTATATTTGACATCGATCGCTTACACTATTGTTAAGGTGTAATTTGGGCGGATCAGTTACTTCTTATGTTGCTATGGAATTTGGGATAGAACCGGAATAGCATCATGAGCCGTTCTCTGTATCTACTCCAGTGGTGAGTCCATTATGGCCGTGCGGGTTTATAGGGACTTTGTTGTCACGGTGCGTGGTCGGGACACCATGGCCGATCTCATTGAATTGGGGATGGTTGACATGATTTAATCATAGAGTTAGACTGGCTTTATTCATGTTTTGCTAAGCTTGATTGCCGAACCAGAATCATTAGATATGAATTTCCTAATGAGCCAGTGATTGAATGGAAGGGGGATGATGTGGTGCCAAAGGGTAGGTTTATTTCCTACCTTAAGGCCATCAAGATGATCAACAAAGGTGTATTTACCATTTGGTCCAGGTTATGGACACCGACTCTGAGGCACCTACACTTGAGTCTGTACCAGTTGTGAATCAATTTTCGGAGGTCTTTTCAGATGAGCTCCCTGGGACCTCACCAGACAGGGAGATTTATTTTGGGATAGATGTGATGCCAAGCATGCAGCCTATATCTATTCCACCCTAGAGAATGGCACCAACATAATTGAAGGAGCTAAAGGAACAATTGAAGGATTTGTTAGAGAAGGGCTTCATTCGGCCTATTGTGTTTCCTTGGGGCGCACCGGTCCTTTTTCTAAGGAAGAAAGATGGGTCACTGAGAATGTGTATTGACGATCGGCAGCTCAACAAGGTCACGATCAAGAATAAGTACCCACTGCCAAGGATAGATAACTTGTTTGATCAATTGCAGAGTGCTAAGTACTTCTCCAAGATTGATTTAAGATCCGGGTATCACCAATTGAACTTCAGGAAGCAGGATATTCCAAAAACAGCTTTCAGGTTCCGGTATGGGCACTTTGTATTTCTAATGATGTATTTTTAGCTAACAAATGCTCTGGCAGCTTTCATGGATCTTATGAATCGAGTCTTCAAGCCTTTTCTTGACTCTTTTGTGATAGTGTTCATTGAATATTTTGGCTTGAATCTGTCACATTTTTGGGTCATGTCATCTCTAGAGAAGGAATTAATGTTGATCCTCAGAAGATTGCAGCTGTGAAGAATTGGCCTAGACCTACTACCCCAACAGAGATTCGCAATTTCTTGGGCTTAGCTGGATATTATAGGAAATTTGTGGGGGGGGGGGGGTT
>MCJB01051830.1:30127-104905 GCA_002018475.1 Nicotiana obtusifolia
GGGGGGGGGGGGGTGTTCTCTACCCTTGCCTCTCAGTTGTCTAAATTGACGCAGAAGGCGGTTAAGTTCCAATGGCCAGATGCTTATGAAAAGGGCTTCCAGGAGTTGAAATCAAGATTAACTACGACATCGGTGTTGAACCTACCATAGGATACGGATTGGTTTGTGGTATATTTCGATGCTTCGAGAATCAAGCTTGGGTGCGTATTAATGCAACATGTCAAGATGATAGCTTATGGTTCTAGGCAACTCAAGAATCATGAAAAGAACTATCCAACACATGACTTAGAGCTTGCGGCGGTGGTATTTGCATTGAAGATTTGGCGCCATTTTCTGTATAGGGTCCATGTGGATATATTCACGGACCATAAGAGCCTCCAATACATTTTCAAACAGAAGGAACTGAATCTGAGGCACAGAAAATGGCTTGAGTTACTCAAGGATTATGACATCGATATTTTGTATCATCCAGGGAAAGTTAATGTTGTGGCGGATGCTCTTAGCCGGAAACTAAGGGTAGTTTTGCTCACTTGGAGGCATATCAAAAGGTCGTTGGCCAAGGAGGTTCATCGGTTGGCTAGTTTGGGAGTTCGTCTTGCGGAATCTAGTGAAGGAGGAGTGATTGTGCAAAATAGGGTTGAATCATCACTTGTTGTGGAAGTCAAGGAGAAGCAATACAACAATCCATTGTTGGTACAATTGAAGGAGGGGATCCATAAACATAAGACCATAGCCTTTTCTCTTGGCATGGATGATGGTACACTAAGGTACCGAGGGCGACTATGTGTTCCAAATGTAGATGGTCTCCGGGAAAGAATCATGACCGAGGCTCACACTTCTAGGTATTCCGTGCACCCGAGCTCTACGAAGATGTACCATGATCTCAAGGAAGCCTACTGGTGGAATGATATAAAGAGGAACGTAGCGGACTTTGTGGCAAGATGTCCAAATTGCCATCAAGTGAAGGCCGAACATCAAAGGCCCGGTGGATTGGCACAGAACATAGAAATTTCGATGTGAAAATGGAAAATGTTCAATATGGACTTCGTGGTGGGACTATCTTGCACTCCTCACAAGTTTGACTCGATTTGGGTGATTGTGGACCGGCTCACTAAATCAGCACACTTCTTACCTGTTAAGGCCCGACACCACGGAAACGTATGCTTGGTTGTACATCAAGGAAATAGTCAGGTTGCAACGCACTCCAATTTCTATTATCTCCGATTGAGTGGCACAGTTCATGGCTAATTTTTGGAAGAAATTTCAACATGTTTTGGGTACTAAGGTGAATCTCAGTACAGCTATTCATCCACAGACCGATGGACAGGTGGAGCGGACCATTCAGGCTCTTGAGGATATGTTGCGCGCTTGTGTTCTTGACTTCAAGGCTAGCTGGGATGATCATTTTCCGCTCATAGAATTTGCCTACAACAACAGTTATCATGCTAGTATTCAGATGGCACTGTTCGAGACTTTATATGGTAGGAGATGTAGATCTCCCATTGGATGGTTCGAGATTAGGGAGGCAGAATTGATTGGGCCAGACCTCGTGCATCAGGCTATGGAAAAGGTTAAGATCATTATAGAACGGTTGAAAACCGCTCAGAGTCGTCAGAAGTCCTATTCAGATGTACGTCACAGGAATTTGGATTTCAAAGAGGATGATTGGGTATTCTTGAAGGTTTCCCCCATGAAGGGTATAATGCGGTTTGGTAAAAATGGGAAGTTGAGTCCGAGCTATATCAGACCGTACAGAATCAATTAGAGGATTGGTCGGGTGGCTTACAAGCTTGAACTACCTCCAGAGATACCTTTAGTGCACTCGGTGTTTCATGTGTCCATGTTGAAGAATGTGTTTGGAGATCTATCGCTCATTGTTCCAGTCGAGACTATTGAGGTTAATGAAGAATTGACATATGAGGAAATTCCAATTGCCATCCTTGATAGGCAAGTCCGAAAGTTGAGAAATAAAGAGATTGCCTCCGTGAAAGTGCTATGACGAAATCAATAGGTTAAAGAGGCCACCTGGGAGGCCGGGCGAGAGATGAAGAAGAAGTACCCTAATTTATTTGCATAGCTATGTAATTGTATCCATGATGTTAAGAGCTAACTCTCTGCAAATTATGTTCCCCTAGTATAGATTATGTTAAGGATACTCCTTCTTGGTAATGCAATGTGTATGGCGTTGTTGTCGGTGTTGTTTCCATATTGTTTTACATCGTTGTGTTGTGATTATGTTGCGAGGATTTGTTTCTGGGATTCTCTGACAAGTGGATAGGCCCAGTTACAGGAGAAACTCTGCCAAAATTTTTGGAAATTTAGAGAGTTAGTCAAAAATTAGGAACTGTTGGTGTGTGAAGTAATAGCTGAATCACAGTGGATGCTAATGGCGGATTTTGACCCTCATTCGAGGACGAATGATCTTAAGTGGGGGAGGATATAAGGCCCCATGAAATTTTACCTAAAACCCGTGGTTTCGTGGTACCAAGGTGGTCTTGGGTTGAACAGAGCGTTTGGGAGTGTCACGACCCAAGCCGGAGGGCCGCGACTGGCACCAGACCCTACTCAACGGGCGCCGGCGTACCCTTCATCTGACTTTCCTTATTATCTATAAGGCTTGTCATATACATGCAATCTCGAACAATAATTATAATGATATGAGACATCATATCATGATATAAACATACTTATATACATAATATAGCCAACAAGGCTGCAATGCAAAACCATAAAACAAAATACATACGTTTGCCGACATGGCAATTCAACTGTACATAAGTCAACCCATCACTTGTCTATGCATAAATTGACACTTGTCTATGAGCCTCTACAAAAACGTACATAATGCAACCTACGTCGGAACAGGGCCCCGACATGCCCATAATGCCTATAACAGAATGCATACCAAGACTGTGGCAAGTCCGAAGGATGGATCTCGCCAATATCTGCTGAACTGGGTAGCCTACTGTGGTGGGGGAGCCTCGTCTATCTGCCCGCCCGGACCTGCAGCACGACTTGCAGCGTCCACAAATAAAGGACGTCAGTACGGATAATGTACTGAGTATGTAAGACAGGAAACATAATGTAAGAACAATAATAAGCATCAGGATAAGAGACATACAACCTGTACCATTTGAATGCCTCTGAGGGCGACTAACCATATCATGCCTGACATGTATATGCATATACATATATATATCCTTTTGAAAATCACCATATACATATATACGCCTCTGTGGGCCTCATCATCATTTTATACATATGCCTCTGTGGGCCTCCTCATCATCATACCCAACTGATCAGTGGTTGCACAATAGGTGCCTGCCCGGCCGACTATAGCGCGACGCGGTAAAGTAAAATAGTTGTCATCTATAGCGCGACTAAATAGAGTAAAACATATGTTTGCACAATAGGTGCCTGCTCGGCCGACTATGCGTGGCGCGCTAAAGTAAAATAGATAATGTATGCTGGACTCATAATATTCATACTACAATTGTGCCGTAAGGTCGAAGAAATAATAACATATCAATCCTCCCATAAGAGGGGAAACAATATACGTACTACTACCTTCTAAGAGTAGAGTATTTTTGAAGTTCGTTCATTGCATTGTGTATAGTCAGAGTCGTGCAAAAGAAGGAAAAGGATAGTCTCACATACCTTGCAATACTTTCCAATCTCAAGCTATGAAACTTCCACGACTTCTCAGTCTACAATAAGAGAAATGACACTACCGTTATCGTTTAAGCGTCATAACTATTATGTATCGACTGCAACCTATTTTGCGATAAAACGGACAGCACCTCCCCTATATATATGACTTCACACAAGTCAAAACAATCACCAAACATCCAAACAACATCAATAAGAATCATATTAAGCCTCCCAAAATAGTCCACGCACAAGCCAATCGCTTCATACATACGATGGCCACTATAGTCGTGTCAAACGACCCGGAAATGTTACGAACAACTATCAGCCCACAAAACTAAATATATATGGTGTTTCTCCACACCCTTCCTCCTCCAAAAATCCACAAATCAGTAGTAAAACACGCAGCTTTACAGCAACACAAAACAGTCCACAAAACAGTCTGCTACAAGTGAATAACTCGAACTCACGGCTTCCGATCACCGTCCCGTGAATTCTTACATATATAGAACGACTTACCAAGACTTAACAGTAGAAAAAATGTATGAAATAGAGCAGTAAACTCACCTTACTTGTTAGATAACTCAGCCCTTGCTTTGGTTCTTCAAACCCTAGGTTTCACCTCCAATTAGAACTTGAAAGAGGGGGAAAATCGATTAGGGTTTGTGTGGGATTTTTGGGGAGGGGTTGCAGGGTTTCTATTTCGGTTTGAAGGTCTGGAGTAATAGTGAATTAACTGAGTTTCAAGGCTCTTAAAGGTCCCCTCTTGGCCTACTTTGGGGCTTTTAATTTTATCCCTTAATTTTGGCAAGTAGGTGATGCACCTACTTGTCACCTATCAGCCTGCGCAGTTCTACGGAAATACAATTATCTCAATATTCCAAGATCGTATTGACAAACGGTTTGATGCGTTGGAAACTAGACTCATAGACCTTTAATTTGGTAGGTAGATCACCCAATTCCTTGTAAATTGGGAGAAAAGCTCAGAAACATTTGACCTAATGTTTAAGTAAAATTGTGAACCTAAGTTGCGACAACTTTTGTCGACTTTTGTTTCATAACTCTTTTGAATTCAAGACTTATGAAACGGATATTATATCATTCAAATACCTTAAAACATGACTTCTTGGTGATGTTAATCACCTCTCAATTTTCCTGAAAATACGAGTTACAACATCCTTAACTCGTTTATCTTCTAATAATTGTTAACCACCCTTATACACCCTTGAACCATTTAAGACCAATAGGACCAAACTCTTATTGTCTCAAAGGTAATTCTCTTCTCGGGCCTATGTAGACTGTCTTACGGTGTAATCTAACGTTTACAAATATGGGTTATAACACCCTCCCCCCCTTTGGAACATTCGTCCTCGAATGTAAGGGTTTACGGGGATCTTAACTCATTGTCGATTTCTGACGGAAATTTCTGGTTGAGTTTTCTCTGTTCAACAGATCCTAGCAAGACTCGTAAGCATTTAAACCCAACCTATGGCCTTACAAGGTTATACAAAGCATTATAGCTGCATACATTATCCGTATATCACCACTTTGTATTAAGAAAGAGTATTCTCATGTTATTGCTTACCTCATAGCGACGGTTCTCCTTTTAATGTGTCCTGCATTCCCCCGGCACCCTCGTTGTGTCCATGCTGGAACAGGTAAGGATATTTAGACTTCATCTCATCCTCTGCTTCCCATGTCATTTCTTCCGTATTCTTGTTCTTCCATAATACTTTAACGGAAGCTACATCCTTTGTCCTTAGCTTGCAGACTTGTCGGTCTAATATAGCTATTGGAATTTCTTCATATGAAAGATCCCTCGTAATTTGTACATCTTTGATAGGGACGACTCGAGAAGGGTCTCCAATACATTTCCTCAACATAGATACGTGGAATACCGGATGGACAAATTCTAATTCAGATGGCAGTTCTAACTCATAAGCAACCTGTCCAATTCGTCGAAGAATTTTGTACGGAACGATATACCTTGGACTCAGCTTACCTTTCTTCCCAAAGCGCATGACACCTTCATTGATGAGACCCTCAGGAACACCCAATCACCAACTTCAAACTCCAGATTACGACGTCGGACATCAGAATAGGACTTTTGCCTGCTTTGGGCCGTCCTCAGTCGTTCTTGTATCACTTTCACCTTCTCAATGGCTTGGTGAATCAAGTCTGGCCCATATAATTCTGTCTCACCGACTTCGAACCATCCAACTGGTGACCTACATCTCCTCCCGTACAGTGCCTCGTACGGAGCCATTTTAATGTTGGAATGGTAACTATTATTGTAGGCGAATTCTATGAGTGGAAGATGGTCATCCCAATTTCCCTTAAAATCTAGAACACATGCTCGTAGCATATCTTCCAGTGTCTGGATGGTACGTTCAGCCTGTCCATCAGTCTGTGGATGGAATGCCGTGCTGAGATTCACTTGTGTGCCTAAACACTTCTGGAAAGACCTCTAAAAGTTAGCCATAAATTGAGCTCCTCTGTCTGAGATAATAGACGTTGGTACCCCATGAAGTCGGACAATTTCCTTGATGTACAGTTTTGCATAATCTTCAGCTCTGTAGGTTGTCTTAACTGGCAGAAAATGGGCACGTTTTGTAAGTCGATCAGCTATTACCCAGATGGAGTCAAACTTATGATAAGAGCGAGGTAACCCAACGATGAAATCCATATTAATCACCTCCCATTTCCAGGTCAGAATTTCTATATTTTGGAGCAGTCCACCAGGTTTCTGATGTTCTACCTTTATTTTTTGACAATTGGGGCACTGGGCTACAAATTCGGCGATGGACCTTTTCATACCTTCCCACCAATACTGCTTCTTGACATCATGATACATCTTTGTTGAGCCAGGATGGATGGAATACCGGGATTGATGAATTTCCCTCATAATCTTCTCTCGTAATCCTGCTACATTAGGCACACATAATCGGTTTTGACACCTCAGTGTTCCATCCCCTGCAATTTCAAAAGCTGAGATTTTTCCTTGTTGAATGCTTTCTTTCAATCGCATCAAGGTGGGATCTTCGCATTGCCGTGCTTTTACTTCTGCCACGAGAGATGATTCTGATGTGTTATGCACAACAACTCCTCCGTCCTCGGAGTCCAACAATTTAATTCTCATACTGGCTAGTTGATGAAGCTCTTTAGTCAACCCTTGTCTACTTGACTCAATGTGTACTAGGCTGCCCATTGACTTACGACTGAGAGCGTCTGCCACAACATTGGCTTTACCGGGATGGTACAATATCTCGACATCGTAATCTTTCAGTAATTCAAGCCACCTACGTTGTCTCATATTCAACTCCTTCTGTTTGAAGATGTATTGTAAACTTTTGTGATCTGTGTAGATGTTAACATAGACACCGTATAAATAGTGCCGCCAAATCTTCAAAGCATAAATTACTGCAGCTAATTCCAAATCATGAGTCGGGTAATTATTTTCATGCTTCTTTAATTGTTTTGATGCATAAGCAATTACCTTCCCATGTTGCATCAATACGCACCCCAAACCTACACCTGAAGCATCACAATATACTACATACCCTTCTGTTCCTTCTGGGAGGGTAAGCACTGGCGCGGAGGTCAACCGATCCTTTAGCTCTTGGAAACTATGCTCACAAGCGTCGGACCATTGGAACTTAGTAGCTTTCCGTGTCAACTTAGTCAATGGGGCCGATATAGAGGAAAACCCTTCTACAAACCTCCTATAATATCCTGCTAGCCCTAGAAAACTGCGGACCTCTGACGGTGTTGTAGGTCTTGGCCAATTTTTCACTGCATCGATCTTTTGAATGTCAACACTAATACCCTCGTCAGATATCACATGGCCAAGGAATGCTACTAAGTTTATCCAGAATTCACATTTGGAGAGCTTAGCATACAACTTACGATCTCGAAGGGTCTGTAATACTATCCGCAAGTGGCCCGTATGTTCTGTCTCTGAACGAGAATACACCAGAATGTCATCAATGAATACAATCATGAACACATCAAGATAGGGTCTGAATACACTATTCATGAGATCCATAAAAGCTGCTAGGGCATTTGTTAGCCCAAACGACATTACCAAGAACTCAAAATGCCCATATCTTGTCCGGAAGGCTGTTTTTGGAATATCCTTCTCCTTGACCCTCACCTGGTGATACCCTGAACGTAAGTCAATCTTGGAAAAATACTTGGCTCCCTGGAGTTGGTCAAACAGGTCGTCAATCCTTGGAAGTGGATATTTATTCTTGATGGTAACTTTATTCAATTGTCGATAATCAATACACATCCTCAACGACCCGTCTTTCTTTCGTACGAACAAGACTGGCGCACCCCAAGGTGAAGTGCTAGGCCTAATGAAGCCCTTATCCAGCAAGTCCGTCAACTGCATCTTCAACTATCGCAACTCGGAAGGGGCCATCCTGTATGGAGGGATAGAGATCGGTTGAGTGTCAGACATCCATCAATGCTAAACTCAATCTCCCTTTCAGGAGAAAGACCCGGGAGTTCATCTGGGAAAACATCCGGAAATTCATTGACCACGGGGATCGATTGTAGGGTAGGCGGCTTCGCCTCCACCTCCCTAACACGAACAAGATGATAAATGTAACCCTTTAAGATCATCTTCCTTGCCTTAAGATAGGAAATAAACATACCTTTCAGCGTAGCAATGTTCCCCTTCCACTCGATGACGGGTTCACCAGGAAACTGAAACTTAACCCTCATCGTATGACAATCAACATTTGCATAGCATGAGGCCAACCAGTCCATTCCCATTATTACATCGAAATCAACCATTTCTAACTCACACAAATTCGCTGAGATTTGACGACTACAAATCGTCACGGTGCAGCCTCTATATACCCTTCTAACAACAACAGAATACCCTATTGGAGTAGAGACCGCAAATGGTTTACTTATTAATTCGGGTTTGATGCAAAACTTATCAGCCACAAGGGGTGTAACATATGATAATGTGGATCCCGGATAAATCAATGCATATACATCACAAGAAAACACAGACAATATACCTGTAACAACATCTAGAGATGACTCGAGATCCTGCCGACCTACTAGAGCATAGATTCGATTTTGAGTACCACTCGAACTCAGCACTCCACCTCTACCTCTACCACGACCTGTAGGCTGCTAAAAACCCCGTGCTGGAGGTCGAACTGATGAGGAAGAACCAGCCACAGATCCAATCGGTTGAACCATACCACCACCTCCTCTGTTAGGACAATCCCGCCTCATATGGCCAGGCTGTCCGCAAGAATAGCATACATCGAAACCTTGACGACACAATCCAACGTGGGCCTTGCCGCACTGATCACAACAAGGTGTTAGGGGTCTCGTCTGACTAGTATCCCTCTAATATTGCAAGCCTGATGCCCGCGAACTCTGACCTGGACCCGAATAGGTAAATCGATCATATCGAGGTCTCTGAAACTGTGGAGGGGCACTAATTACAGATGGTGCAGAACTCCTCAAAAACTAGGGCCTGCCACTGCTTCTAAAGTCACCAGAATACCCTGCAAACCTCGTCCTCTTATGCTGACCCCTATCCTACTCCCCGTCTGCCCTTTGCTGCCGCTTACGATCCTCTAATGTCTGGGCATAAGCCTGAATACGAGAAATATCCATGCCCTCTATCAAGGATGCAGTCGTGCACTCATTTATCAGGTGTGGTCCCAATCCGTTCACAAACAAATGAACCCTATCCCCCATCTCGGCCACCATGTGAGGAGCGTACCTTGCCAAGGAATCAAACTGCATGCTGTACTCCCGCACACTCATATTACCTTGTTTAAGGTTCAAGAATTTATAAGCTTTGGCTCGTCGTACCTCAACTGGCAGGTAATGACGAAGAAATGCCTCAGAAAATTCCTTCCACACAGGTGGGGGAGCATTCAGACCCCTGGATCTTTCCCAACTATCATACCAGAAAACTGCTAGAACCTATAACCGATAAGAAGCCAACTCTACTGCCTCCGTATCACTAGCATGCATAACCCACAGTGTACGATGAACATGATCAATAAAAGTCTGCCGGTCCTCCTTGGGGTCTGATCCGGTAAACACTGGGGGATCTAGATTAATAAAATCCCGAACTGTCGCACTGACCGGTTTATCAGTAGCACCGGTATTCTGCCTCTAAGCCTGAGCAGCTACCAAGCTAGTCAGCAACTGTACCGCACTCCGCATATCCTGGTCTGTAGTACCAGATGGAGGAACTGGAGATGCTGGATGCCTCCTTATATCCTCTGGTGGAGAAGGAGTAGATGAGGTCTGTGACGGCATCTCGCTCTGAGGCTCACTATGGCCTGCTCTGGCGGGAGGCACCTGACTGGTACCCTCTCCCGCAGCTAAATCGAGGCGCCTATTAATCACTTGCTTCCTAGTCGTGGGCATCGATGAAAAGAACATGGTTAATATTAGAAATGAATGCTTACGACTCAGCTCTGCGCACGATCTAGATTCGGGAAAAAGGTAACGATCCTAAATGTCATGCAGCCTCCTGATTATAAATGCGGCGCGCTACACATCCATAATCAAGACTCTACTAGACACGGCTCATAGGCAACCCCCTAGGACAGACCTACTCTGATACCAAGTTTGTCACGACCCAAGCCGGAGGGCCGCGACTGGCACCGGACCCTACTCAACGGGCGCCGGCGTACCCTTCATCTGACTTTCCTTATTATCTATAAGGCTTGTCATATACATGCAATCTCGAACAATAATTATAATGATACGAGACATCATATCATGATACGAACATACTTATATACATAATATAGCCAACAAGGCTGCAATGCAAAACCATAAAACAAAATACATACGTTTGCCGACATGGCAATTCAACTGTACATAAGTCAACCCATCACTTGTCTATGCATAAATTGACACTTGTCTATGAACCTCTACAAAAACGTACATAATGCAACCTACGTCGGAACAGGGCCCCGACATGCCCATAATGCCTATAACAGAATGCATACCAAGACTGTGGCAAGTCCGAAGGATGGATCTCGCCAATATCTGCTGAACTGGGTAGCCTACTGTGGTGGGGAGCCTCGTCTATCTGCCCGCCCGGACCTCCAGCACGACATGCAGCGTCCACAAATAAAGGACGTCAGTACGGATAATGTAATGAGTATGTAAGACAGGAAACATAATATAAGAACAATAATAAGCATCAGGATAAGAGACATATAACCTGTACCATTTGAATGCCTCTGAGGGCGACTAACCATATCATGCCTGACATGTATATGCATATACATATATATATCCTTTTGAAAATCATCATATACATATATACGCCTCTGTGGGCCTCATCATCATCTTATACATATGCCTCTGTGGGCCTCCTCATCATCATACCCAACTGATCAGTGGTTGCAAAATAGGTGTCTGCCCGGCCGACTATAGCGCGGCACGGTAAAGTAAAATAGTTGTCGTCTGTAGCGCGACTAAATAGAGTAAAACATATTTTTGCACAATAGGTGCCTGCGCGGCCGAATATAGCACGGCGCGGTAAAGTAAAATAGATAATGTATGCTGGACTCATAAGATTCATACTACCATGGTGCCGTAAGGTTGAAGAAATAATAACATATCAATCCTCCCATAAGAGGGGAAACAATATACGTACTACTACCTTCTAAGAATAGAGTATTTTTGGGGTTCGTTCATTGCATTATGTACAATCAGAGTCGTGCAAAAGAAGGAAAAGGACAGTCTCACATACCTTGCAATACTTTCCAATCTCAAGCTATGAAACTTCCACGACTTCTTAGTCTACAATAAGAGAAATGACACTACCGTTATCGCTTAAGCGTTGCAACTATTATGTATCGACTGCAACTTATTTTGCGATAAAACGGACAGCACCTCCCCTATATATAGGACTTCCCAAAAGTTAACACAATCACCAAACAGCCCAAACAACATCAATAATAATATATTAAGCCTCCCAAAACAGTCCACGCACAAGCCAATCGCTTCATACATACGATGGCCACTATAGTTGTGTCAAACGACCCGGAAATATTATGAACAACTATCAGCCCACAACCCTAAATCTATATGGTGTTTCTCCACACCCTTCCTCCTCCAAAACTCCACAAATCAGTAGTAAAACACGCAGCTTTACAGCAACACAAAACAGTCCACAAAACAGTCCGCTACAAGTGAATAACTCGAACACACGGCTTCCGATCACCATCCCGTGAGTTCTTATATATATAGAACGACTTACCAAGACTTAACAGTAGAAAAAATGTATGAAAGAGAGCAGTAAACTCACCTTACTTGTTAGATAACTCAGCCCTTGCTTTGGTTCTTCAAATCCTAGGTTTCACCTCCAATTAGAACTTGAAAGAGGGGGGAAATCGATTCGGGTTTGTGTGGGATTTTTGGGGAGGGGTTGCAGGGGTTCTATTTCGGTTTTGAAGGCCTGGAATAATAGTGAATTAACTGAGTTTAAAATCTCTTAAAGGTCCCCTCTTGGCCGACTTTGGGGCTTTTAATTTTATCCCTTAATTTTGGCAAGTAGGTGATGCACCTACTTTTTACCTACCAGTCTGCGCAGTTCTGCGGAAATACAATTATCTCAATACTCCGAGATCGTATTGACAAACGGTTTGATGTGTTGGAAACTAGACTCATAGAAATTTAATGTGGTAGGTAGATCACCTCCTAATTCCTTGTAAATTGGGAGAAAAGCTGAAAAACATTTGACCTAGTGTTTAAGTAAAATTGTGAACCTAAGTTGCGACAACTTTTGTCGACTTTTGTTTCATAACTCGTTTGACTTCAAGACTTATGAAACGGATATTATATCATTCAAATACCTTAAAACATGACCTCTTGGTGATGTTAATCACCTCTCGATTTACCCGAAAATATGAGTTACAACATCCTTAACTCGTTTATCTTCTAATACTTGTTAACCACCCTTATTGACCCTTGCATCATTTAAGACCAATAAGACTAAACTCTTATTGTCTCAAAGGTAATTCTCTTCTCGGACCTATGTAGACTGTCTTACAGTGTAATCTAACCTATACAAATATGGGTTATAACAAAAAGACACACCAAAACTGCGGTCGAGATGCAGCTCTACCTCGTCTCTCAAAGATAAACTCAGTAACAAGTCACAACTACTGATGGCTCGGTCCAATATATAGATTTGCACAATTAAGTGCATAGTGTAATATGAGTACAAACGACCTCATGTATTCAACAAGTACCGTAACTAATCTTGGCAAGGTAATACAAGCAAAAATTATCAATGATACTCGCCAATAACCTGCTCAGCTCATAAATCACACAAGTACACAACAATAATATGACCAAGTCATGCATCACAAATAAAGCCACCTTGGTGCACAAGATAAAATAACATACCCTGCTTAGTTAACAATCCAGCGTAGAAAGAAGATATGCAAACTAGGCTGGTACACATTCCTGATCTAGCATATAGAGAAGATATGCAAATAAAATAGGTAAACAACTAGGGAAATTGCAAGTAAAGAAGAAATACAATAACAAAATCAAACATTGGCTAGTTTTTCTCAAACCACGTGTACACCATCAAGAGAAAAACATGAGAAGGTACCCTGGGGGATGTATCCTTGCTGCACGGACAACTTGCATGCCAATAATATCTCAACCACAGAGATAACTCATGTGTCAATAATAACAGTATCTCGGATAGCCCATGTGCTATCGTATCTCAACCGCACGGACAACTCGCGTGGTAATAATCACAACCGTGCGGACAAGTCACATGCCAATAATCATAACCGCACAGACAACTCACGTGCTACTAGTCCAATCCATACCACACAGAAAGCAGATATACAAGTTTACATGTATTGATCAATGATATCAAATTTCATACTCATGGAATGGTATAAGAGATATGCTAAAGTATATGCCTGTGCATAATGCGCTACCATACCTCAAATCAGGAAATTTAATCACAAAAGTAGCAATTATCAAGTTCAATTAGGAGATTAACCTCTATGTAACCTCAAACATGGTTCAAATAGATCACAAAGGGGTACCAACACAAGAAATAATACAAAATGAAGCATATTAATCAATTCAAGGCATATTATACCCTAAACATTATCCGGGGCATGAATACTACCCCGGTGCATGCACATGGGCTCAACCCCTCACATGCACGCCAAACATAACACGTAGCCATAACAAATAATCCAGGAAACTAGTGCTTTAAACAAGTTTAGGTAAGATACTTACCTCAAGCAAGCTAAATCATACTCTAGAAAGTCCTTTCTGCATGAATCAACCTCCGAATCGCTCGCATCTAGTCAAAATAACTTAATAATATCAATCAAAATCATAGAAAATAATACCAAACAATAAAGCTATGATCTTGAATCAACTATGCAAAGTCAACCCCGAGCCCGTATCCCGAAAAATGTCAAAACTCAAAAATCCCGAACACCCATTCCAATACGAATCCAAACATGTGTTTCATCCAAATCGAACCTCAAATCATCAATTTTCACTCTCCAAAATTATAGCCCAAAAACCCCAAATTTCACCTTAAATCCATATAAATTGGGTGTAATAATCCATGGCTAATCAATATCTATGACCAAAATCAAGTAAAGTGCACTTACCCCTTCAATTGTGGTGAAAATCCCTCCAAAAATTACCTCTAGCCGAGCTCCACAACTCCAAATAGTAAGAAAATGGCCAAACCCTTCGAACTAATATTTTGTCTAGCATTTTCGCATTTGCGGACAAAACTACCGCATCTGTAGCTCCGCTTCTGCGGACACAATCTCGCATCTGCGAGAATCGCTTAAACTCCTGACCTCCCGTATCTGTGACCCCTTCTTCGCATTTGCGGGTCCGCTTCTGCGCCCCAACTTCTACATCTGTGGTCCCTGTATACTCCAGCCCAGCTCCGCTTCTGTGCATCCAAGGCCACTCCTGCGGCTCTGCATATGCGACCATATTTACGCAGAGGTGGAAACATCAGAACTCAGAAAAACTGCAGCAATGTCGTCCCATTATAAAACGATCTAAAACTCATCCGAAATACCCCCAAGACCTCGTCCAATCATACCAACCAATACCAAAACATAACACGGACCTATTCGAGGCCTCAAATCACACCAAACAACATTAAAACTGTGAATCGTACCTCAATTCAAGCCTAAGGAACTAATCCAAATTTTCAAATTCAAAACTTACGTCGAATATGCCTAAACAACTCGGAAAGGCCTCAAAATTTGCATAAAAGTCCCAAATGACACAACGGACCTATTCCAACTCCCAGAATCACAAATCAGACCCTATATCATCAAAGTCAACTCCCGATCAAACCTATGAACCTCTAAACTTTCAACTTCCTAACTTTTGCCAAATAGAATCAAAGCGACCTAGGAACATCCAAATCAAAATCCGGACATACACCTAAGTCCAAAATCACCATATGAACCTATTAGAATCATCAAAACGCTATTCCAGGGTCGTCTCCATAAATGTCAGACTCAAGTCAACCCTCACAATTTAAGCCTTCAACCAAAGGACTAAATGTTCTAATTTAATCCAAAACTCCCCCGAAACCAAACCAACTATCCCAAAAAGTTACATAACAACAAATACACATATGAAATGCATCAAATAGGGAAAACAGGGCTAAAATACATTCTCCCCTTCTTAAACAAACAATCATCCTCGAACATGTGTAAAATCATAGTTAGGATATCAAAAAGATGAGGATATTTGCTCTGCATCTCCTGCTCGGTCTCCGAAGTATCCTCCTCGACTGGCTAACTTCTCCAATGAACCTTCACCGATGCTATCGTCTTCAATCTCAACTTTTGAATTTGTTGGTCCAAAATGGCCAACGGCTCCATATCATAAGTCAAATCCTTGTCCAACAGCATTCTACTGAAGTCTAAAGCATGTGACGAATCTCCATAATACTTTCGGAGCATAGAAACATGAAGGGTGAATTCCCGATAAAGTAGGTGGCAAAGGAAGTCTGCAGGCCACCTCTCCAGCTCTCTCTAGCACCTCAAAAAGACCAATACACCGAGGGCTCAACTCGCCCTTCTTTCTGAACCTCATCACACTTTTCATGGGCAAAACTCTGAGTAGAACCTTCTCACCCACCATATATGCCACATCATGAGCCTTCCTTTTAGCATAACTCTTCTGCCTGGACTGTGTTATACGAAGTCGCTCCTGGATCAACTTTACCTTGTCCAAAGCATCACAGACCAAATCAGTGCCTAACAACCTATCGTCCCTAGACTCAAAACAACTCATCGAAGAACGACATGCCCTCCCATATAAAGGCTTATACAGAGCCATTTGGATACTCGACTGATAACTATTATTGTAGGCGAACTCTGCTAATGGTAGAAACGGATCCCATGATTCCCTGAAATCAATGACACAGGATCATAACATGTATTCTAAGATCTGAATAGTGCGCTCAGACTACTTGTATGTTTGGGGATGAAATGCCATACTCAGCTCGATCTGTGTGCCCAATTCACGCTGCACTGCTCTCAAAAAATATGATATAAATTGAGTGCCTCAATCCGAGATAATAGACACGGGCACACCATAAAGGTGAACAAGCTCACGAAGATAAATCCGAGCCACCTGCTCTAAAGAGTAGGTAGTCATGACTGTAACGAAGTATGAAAACTTCGGCAGTTCAAACAACAAGCAACATACTCAACAATATCCTTCTTCATCCACCGCCACAAATAGTGCTGCCTCAAGTCACGCTACATCTTCGCAGCACCCAAATGAATGGAATATCACGAACTATGGGCCTCCTCAAGAATCAACTCTCACAAGCCATCCACATTACAAACACAGATTTGACCCTGAAGCCTTAATACCCAATCATCTCCAGTAGTAACCTCCTTAGCATCATTGTGTTGCACCGTGTCCCTTAGGACAAAAAAGTGGAGATCATCATACGCACGTATCTTGATGCGCTCAAACAAGGATGACTATGATACAACACAAACAAAAACCCTGCTAGGATTTGAAATATCCAACCTCACAAACCTTTTGGCCAAAGCATGAACATCCAAAGTTAACGGTCTCTCCCCAACTAGAATAAAAGCAATACTCCCCATGCTCTCAGCCTTCCTACCCAAAGCGTTGACCACCACATTGGCCTTTTTTGGATGATAAAGAATGGAGATATCATAGTCCTTTAGTAGCTCTAACTACCTCCCCTGCCTCAAGTTCAAATCTTTTTACTAGAATAAGTGTTGGAGACTAATATGACCTGTGAACACCTGGCAAGACACACGGTAAAGATAATGCCTCCAAATCTTGAGCGCGCGAACAATTGCTGCTAACTCCAAATCGTGTACTGGCAGTTCTTCCCATGGGGTATCAACTTACGCGAAGCATAAGCAATCGCCCTGCTATCTTGCATCAACACACACCCTTGCTGACCCATGAAGCATCAAAAATAGACTATATAAGATCCTGATCCGGAAGGCAAAAACTAGAACTGAAGCTGTAGTCAAGGCAGTCTTGAGCTTCTCAAATCTCTCCTCACACCCTACAAACCACCTAAATAGGGCACCCTTCATAAAACTGCAGTAATACCCAGCCAATCCAAGGAAACACCAGATCTCAATAGCAGTGGACGGTCTGGGCCAACTCAAACTGCCTCAATCTTCTTCAGATTCACCTTTATTCCCTCATTAGACACCACCTGGCCAAGAATGCCACCAAGTCTAACCAAAACTCGCACTTAGAGAATTTATCATATAACTTCTTCTCCCTCAAAGTCTGGAGCACGATCTTCAAGTGCTGCTCATGCTCCTTTCTGCTGCGAGGATACACCAATATATCATCAATATACATAATGACTAAGCAATCAAGATAAGGTTGAAACACGTTATTCATCAAGTGCATAAAAGTTTGTTGGGGAATTGGTCAGCCTAAAAGACATCACCAAGAACTCATAGTGGCTGTAACAAGTCTTGAATGTCGTCTTAGGAATATCTGCAGCCATGGTCTTCAACTGATGGTACCCTGATCTCAAGTCATTATTCGATAACACCCGGGCTCCCTAAAACTGATCAAATAAATCATAAATACGCGGTAGCAGGTACTTGTTCTTGATAGTAACCTTGTTCAACTGCTTGTAGTCGATGCACATCCTCATAGAACCATCTTTCTTCTTCGCAAATAGCATTAGGTTACCCCAAGGTGACACACTAGGCCAGAAGAAACCCTTATCAAGGAATTCCTGTAACTACTCCTTCAATTCCTTCAACTCCACTGGTTCGATGCGATAAGGTGGAATAGATATGGGCTGAGTGCTCGGCACTAAATCAATACCAAAATAAATATCCCTATCGGGTGGCATGCTTGCCACGTCTGTATGAAACATATCTGGGAACTACCTCACTGCTAGAACCAACTCAATGGTAGGAGTATCAATATTAACATCTCTCACAAAAGCCAAATACGCCAAACACTCCTTCTCGACAATCCGTTGAGCCTCAAATATGAAATCACCCTACTGGGAGTATGACCAAGAGAACCTCTCTGCTCCACCCTAAGGAACTTCGGCATTGCCAATATCACGGTCTTAGAGTGGCAATCAAGAATAGCGGGGTACAGAGATAGCCAATTCATACCCAGAATCATCTCAAAATCAACCATATTGAGTAATAAGAGATCAACCCTAGTGTCACAACCCCCAATGGTAAGCGCGCATGACCGATATACACGATCCACCATAATAGAATAACCCACCGGTATAGATACATGCACATGCATATCTAAAGAATCACCAGGCATATCAAAATAATGAGCAAAATATGATGACACGTAAGAGTAAGTGGAACCAGGGTCAAATAACACTGAAGCATCCATGTGGCGCACTAAAACAATACATGCGATCACAGTATTAGAAGCAACTACCTCTGGCCTAGCAAGAAATGCATAGTAACGGGTGTGTCTACCGCTCAACAAACCTCTCCCTCTAGGGAGACCTCAAGCTGACTGAGCCCCACCCCTAACTGGATATGCAGGTGGTGTGACTACTGGTGCTGAGACTATATATTGCATGGTCTACTGTGGGACTCTACTCAAAAGTCTGGGGCAATCCTTCTTGAGATGACTCAAATCTCCACACTCGAAACAACCCTTCCTCAGATGAGGCTACTGACCCTCATTAATTGAATAACTGCCTGTGTTACCTTAAGTAGATGGAGCATGGTAAGAACTCTGTGCCGACAATGCACTGAATGAAAACTAAACTGGGCAAGCACTGTATGAATTATGGCTAACTAATGAACCACGAAGAACCTGATGAGCTTCCTGGGCGGGCCTAAAAGGACAGCCTCTACTGTGATGTGCTGGACTACAGACGAGGCACCACCAAAATCACTTGAACCACGAGGCCTCTTGGCCTCCCGCTCCTCTCGTTCAAGCTTGCGAACATGCTCCAAATTCCTAAAAATCTCAACCCCTTAGTCAAACCTAGCATCTGTCTCGACCTCTCCAGCCAAACTATATCGTAACTATAGTTGAGGCCATAAATGAACCTCCTGATCTTCTCCCTCTCAGTGGGAACCAACCATACTGCATGACATGCCAAGTTCGCAAATCTCATCTCGTACTAGGTCACAATCACAACCTCCCATCGTAGATGCTCAGACTCCCTACGCAACTCCTTTCTATGGGTTTGTGGAATAAACTTCTCTAAGAAGAGAAATGAGATCTGATGCCATGTAAGTGGTGTTGTGCCAGCTGATCTACCTGATTCATTGGTCTGCCACCACCTGTAGGCTGGCCATGTTAGTTGAAAAGTAGCAAAAGTCAACCCTTGGAGTCCATAAGACCCGATGTGCAAAGAATTTGGTGACACTGATCAAGAAAACCCTAAGCATCCTCTGACTCTCCTCGACTGAACTGGAGAGGATGAAGCCTCTTGAAACACTCTAAACTCTTCTGCTCATCACCAGTCATAGATGGTCGAACCTCGACGGCCGGAGCAGCAATAATTGGCTGAACTGATAATACCCCTAGTGTCTGATAACCCTGAGCTAGCTGCTCCGGTTTACAAGCGGCGAGAGTCTAAGCTCCTCTCCCAAACTTAGGTAGCTGGTGCAACTGGTATCATACCAGCCTTAGCCAAGCTCGTGTACACACTAAAGATCTAAGCCAAAGTCTCCTGAAGACTAGGTATAGCAAAAGGTACCGCCGATGTCTAAGCTGGCCCCACCGGCTGAATAGTATCCAGAATTTGCTCCTCCCCTGGAGCTACTAGTGGCTCCACATGTGGCATTAGGTGCAGTGCGAGCCCCACCTTGGCCCCAACCTCTCACGGGCCTGACTGGTGGCACTGGTACCTGCTTAATTGATCCAGCTAAACATGTCAACACCATCTACAAGAGAACAGACGAGTAAAGGTTCAAACTGTGGAATTAACAAATCCGCATGACAAGAATGCGAGAAAGGGAAGTTTCCTAATAGTTCAACAGCCTCTCGAAGATATGCACAGACGTCGCTGTACCGATCCCCAAGACTATACTAAACTTGCTCATGACCCGTATAACCTATAAACCTACGGCTCTTATAACAACTTGTCACAGCCTACAACCACCAATTGGTCATGATGGTGCCTAACTCAATTGCTAGGCAAGCCAAACATAATAAAAACATAACAAGATAACAGAAATACGGAAAACAGTACAAGTCTAAAGACAACAACATGAAATAACAGTGTCAATATATAATAATCGCCCAGAACTGGTAATACAAAACTACAAGTAAAATACTTCTGAAACAGAAGTACAAGTCTTAATTACAAAGTAAAATACTGTCTGAATGAAAATAACAATACTAAAATGAAAAGAGATTCCAAAAATACGATTGAGAGGCAGCTCTACCTCGTCTCTCGAAGATAAACTCAGCAACAAGTCACAGCTACTGATGACTCTGTCCAACACATGGATCTGCACAATTGAGTGCAAAGTGTTGTATGAGTACAACCGACCCCATATACTCAGCAAGTATAATAATAACCTTGGCCAGGTAATAGAAGCAATAATTATCAATGATACTCGCTGATAATCCGCCCAGCTCATAAATCACACAAGTAAACAGCAATAATATGATCAAGTCATGAGTCACGGATAAAGCCACCTTCGTGCACAAGATAATGTAACATACTCTACTTAATTAACAATCCAACATATAAAGAAAATATGTAAAACAAGGCAGGTACACATTCTTGATTTAGCATCTTATATACAAATAAAACAAGTAAACAACCAGGAAAAGTGCAAGTACAGAAGAAACACAATAATCAAATCAAACACTAGAAATTTTTCTCATACCGCGTACACACCATCAAGAGAGAAACAAGAGGATGACCCTAGGGGGGATGGATCCTTGTCCACACGCTGCACGAACAACTCACGTCCTGCACGAAAATAAATGTGATACAAGTTGACGTGGCGATAATCACAATAAATCCCCAAGACTAGGTAGTACAGAGTCACGATCTCTAACTGAATACATAAAAATAAATCAAAATATAATATTGCTCAGATAGAGAATTGACCGTATAAATGTAAGGAAAGGACTCTAAGGGACTGCGACGATCAAATCAGCTCTACCATGAACCCGCACGATCAAAGAAGCTATCGTTTTCTGCAGAACTATAGCATGAGTACACCACGGTCGGTACCCAGTAAGTATTAAGACTAACCTCGGTGGAGTAATGATAAGGTTCAAGTCATGATACATACTAATCAAATAACCTGTTCAAAATATAAAAAACCGACAATAGGAAGAATAACAAAAAGCAAAAATTGAAATCCCATCAGATTACGCGATAACTATTTAGAACAAATAAAAGTCTCATTCCGACAATAATCATCAAATAGATTTACACACACCCGGCCCACATTATCAACCATCCCCACACGGCAAAGACCTCATGCCACAACATAGGTCATACCCCGCACGACAGAGACTTCATGCCATAATATAAGTCACACTCACACGGCAAAGAACTCGTGCCACAATATAAGTCACACTCTCACAAAAAAGACCTCGTGACATAATATATGTCACACTCATAGGGCAAAGACCTCGTGCCACCCCGTATTTCGTAAATGCCCGCCTTGTCTCGCCACACGCATTTTAATAATCATCCCACCTTGTCTCGCCATATGCAGAAACCTGATATATATAGCTCGTCTTGTCTCGCTGCATGTGAAATATCAATAATAACAAAGCACGATAGAAACCTCGTGCAAACACCTGAACAATCTGCCACACACACATGTTCCATAATCATAACCACACAACATGCCGACGGTTGTAATAAAGACATAACTCCCAAGCTGCCCACGCAATACACAAGGTCAAACCAATAAAGGAAATGTGGATGGGTGTTCAACTTATAAACATGAATTCAACTAACTCAAATTAACAACAATCTACAAATGCGAAACTTGGCCAATTTAGAAAATGCAAATCCTAAAAACATGATCTCTAGCATGGAACATGAACTCAAATAATCACCCAAAGAGGAAACACGTAGTGTAGAGATCTCACAAACAAAACAAGGCAATAAGAGCAACCTCGGGTCAAATCTGGTAATAAATACACATACGACCGTGTACACACTCGTCACCTCGTGTACACGTCGTTTCACACATATAATAATTTAAGCAAATAAGAAATCCTACGGGATAATTTTTTCACACAAGGTTAGGTAAGATACTTACCTCAAAAGCCCTCAATTAATACTCTAAAAATGCTTTCCTTTAAAATTCACCTTCGTTCGGCCCAAATCTAGCCAAAAAACGACTTAATAACATCAAAATTTGCAAGAGAATTAAATTTGAGCTAATAAAGTTAATATCTTTACACAATTTTTAAAATTCAATAGAAGTCATCCTGGGCTTGTCCGGTCAAAACAAGAGTAGATCTCGACTACCGATAGCCCTACGAGTCTTAATATGTGTTTGATTTTCAAATCGAAGTCCAATTTGACTCTCAAACCTCAAATTTTTATTTTTCAAAATATAGCCAAAATCCTTAAAAATTCCTTTCAAATCCCATGATTTTGATGTTAAGATCCATAAGAATCAAGTTACAATATTGAAATTGAGTCAAAACCACTTACCCAATAGCTAGATGTGTAAATCCCCTCCAAAAATCGCCTCTCACTAAGTCTAGAGCTCAAAATGAGATAAAATGAGAAAAAGCCTCGAAATCTCAACCTTAATACCAACTGCAGATGACACATTTGCGACCAGGGGTTCGCAAATATGACCTCCACAAAAACGAATAAAGGCTCGCAACAGCGACCCCAATAGTCCCTACAAATGCTGCATTTGTGCAAATATACTTTGCAAATGAAGTTTCTCCCCCCAATGGCCCGTCGCAAAAGCAACACACATCTCGCAAAAGTGAACACTGACCCTTTCGCAAAAGTGACAACTTGGTCACATATACAATCACTCCCTGCATAATGCCCATCGCAAATGCGATAAAATAGTTCGCAGATGCGAACTCTCCAGACCCCAACCCATGTTGCAAATGTGATTCCCTCCTTGCAAATGTGAGATCCGCAAATGCGATATCGCATTTGCAAGACATGAAGCAGCAGCAAAGAACTAGAAAAACTGAAACAGCCCGAAACACTCAAAAACGCATCTGAAACTCACCCGAGGCCCCGAGGCTCCACACCAAACATCCATGTAAGTCTAAAAATATCATACAAACTCCCTCGTGAGCACAAAACACCAAGATAACACTCGGAACCACGAATCGAACAAAACACATAGAATTCACAATGAAAGTCAAAGATCGCTAATATCACAACCAAGTGTCTAATTCCTACCAAACCAAATCGGAATGATACCAAATTTTGCACGCAAGTCACAAATGACAAAATGGACCTACTTCAGGTCCTGAAACAAAAACTCAAACCCAATAGCCACATTCAACCCTTGGTCAAACGTAGAAAATTTCTAAACCTCTAAATTGCCAACCTTCGGCAAAAAGAGCCAAATCGACCTAGGAACCACCGAATCCAATTACGGGCATACGCGTAAGTCCAAAAATCACCACAAACCTATTGCAACCATCAAAATACTGTTCTAGGGTCTTTTCCACAAAATTCAAACCTCAACCAATATTTCAAACTTAAGCTTTCGAACTAAGAACCAACCATTCCAAATCAGTCCAAAACCTTCTCGAAATGAAATCAAGCATCCCCACAAGTCACATAACCACAAATACGCACACGGGAGCCTTCAAAAGGGGAAACAGAGCTCAAATACACAAAATGACCGGTCGGACAGTTACAATCCTTCAATGTGACATCGTACGGAGAAATTGTCTTTCCTAGACTCATACCCGTTTCAGTATTTGTGATGACCCAAAACTCCACCATAAGGGCCGTGATGGAACCTAGTCTCTAAGACTAAGTAACCGTAACACATGTTGAGAATTAACAAAAACAACCAACTTCACTATGAAACATTAGCTGATAACTGAGATAACATAGTTGAACCGAAGGACAGTCAAACAACTCTAAAACCGAAAGTACTGAGTCATAAGCTCTACTGAGTACACTAAACTCTCTAAATACCGTACTCTTTTGGAATGAGAATAAACAGTAGTAATAAAAAACAATAAAAGGTGACTCCGAGGCCTGCAAACGCAATGAAAGGTATACCTTGAAGTCACCTCAGCAAAACACAAGCAGCTCACTAACATCCAGCACGCTCTGAGGTACCTGGATCTACAGCAAAATATGCAGAAGCATAGTATGAGTACAACACAGCAGTACCCAGTAAGTATCAAGACTAATATCGATGGAGTAGTGATGAGGTTCAAGTCAAGACACCTACTAGTCAAATAATATGTGAAGAATATCAATATAAAGATAATAATGGAAAAGCAAAGTAAACAAATGGAAACGAAAAGTAATCATGTGATAAACAACACAATCAAGACGCAGATAATATACAAGTGAAAGCAATTAAAGAAAAATAATGATCGCTCTATTCATCGAATCGTTCAACCATAGGAAATTTCAACGTGTATAACCCCGAGGTACCACACCCCAACTATCACCAAATCATGAGTCCAAAATCACGAATCATATACACATGACAACTCACATACCAATAACATCAATATCTCGGATCCGTGCCAATAGTAACAATACCTCATATCCGCACAGAGAACTACGTGCCAAAAGTAATAATATCTCATATCCGTACGGACAAATCATGTGCCACCAGTCGAATCCACACAAAGAAGTCAGATATATAAGAATACATGCACATGATCAGAGAACATCAAGATTCATACTCTTGAACTGGTATAGGCGATATGTTACGGTGTATGCATGTGCAAGTGTATGATCACAGGTCAAATCAACAAGTAATATTAGAGACACCGAATAGCATATTGGGAACAACACAACAAATCACGTAATATGCATGACACACACAATGAATGCACACCACAACAGGAATATCATCAATAATATGCCCCCAAGACATCCCATATCATCCCTGACATAAGCCCCCTTGTGTCGCCACGTGCGCAACAATAAAGTAAATGCCCCCCCTTGTCTCGCCACAGTGTATCAATAATTATCCCACCTTGTCTAGCCATATGCATAAAACTCGATATATATATTTAGCTTGCCTTGTCTCGCCGCATGAGCAAGTAATAATAATAACAATAGTACGACCAAACCTCGTGCAAACATCCCGATAATCCTCTCAATAATTCAACTTGTGCCAATGTCACAATCAATTCAACATATCAACTATCACCACACGTGCACATATGTCGCAGCATTGCCAAAATAATAATACCAATATCACAACAACGCATAGTCCATGGCTTAATAACAATGTACACAAGAGTCTCAACGACAATACAATAAAACAGAAATAACTCAACAACGAAAGATATTCTATAAACAACAACTTCAATTATAACATGTTAATAACTCTTAACAACTACAACTCCAATTAAATGCACAAGAATAAATTCAACAATAAAGGATATTACATGTAATAACAACCTCTATTAAATGCATATAAGATAGAACTCGACAACGAAAGATAAAACATGTAATAACAACTTCAATAAAAGCATATAAAAGTAAACTCGACAATGAAAGATATAACGTGATATGACAACTTCAATTAAATGCATATCAGAAACCTAGTCTAAACCGATCAATTTTCATATATAAGACTGTGTACATACTCGTCGCCTCATGTACACGTCTTCTACGTAATTCAAATAGTGCAATTAAACCAAACCCTACATGGTAGTTTCCCCATACAAAGTTAGCAAGATACTTACCTCAAAAGCCCTCAGTCAATACTCTAAACATGCTTTTCCTCTAAAATTCATCTCCGCTCGGCTCAAATCTAACCAAAATTAACTTAATAACATCAAATTATGCAAGGAAAACCATTTCCAATAAATAAAGTTAACATCTTTATACAATTCCCCAAAAGTCAACCCCGGGCCCGTCCGGTCAAAACCCGAGTCCAGTGGTAGATCTCGACTGCCCATAACCCCATAAGTCCGAGTCCAATTAGATTTTCAAATCTCAAATATTCATTTTTCAAAACATAGACAAAATTCCCCAAAATTATCTTCAAATTCCATGGATAAGAGGTTAAATCTCATAAATAATCATGTAATAAATTGAAAATTGATCAAAATCACTTACACAATATTTTTATGTCAAAATCCCTCCTCAAAATCGCCTCATATCGAGTATAGGGTTCTAAAATACGATAAAATAAAATTAAGTGCGAAGAATGCATTGCAAATGCGATGCCTGCGGAAGAATGCATTGCAAAAGCAATGCCTGCGGAACTCAGGGAATGTTGCGAATGCGACAAAAACTTCGAATTTGCGAAGTCCTCCCCTTCCACAAAAGCGATCAAATGATCACAAATGCGACCATCCCAGGAGCCCAATCACAAATGCGATTCAAGTGCGAATCCCACCTCACAAATGTGAATCCCACCTCACAAATGCAAATCCCACCTCACAAATGTGATGTTCGCAAATGCGACCAGTATCTCGCATTTGCAAGACCTAAGGCACCAGTAAAAGTGAAGTAGCTCAAAACACTCCGACACGCATCTGAAACTCACCCTAGCGCCCGGGGCTCCACACAAAACATACACACAAGTACATAAACATCATACAAACTCGATTGTGCGATAAAAACACCAATATGACATCCGAAACCATGAATTGAATATCAAAACACATGAAAATTTACGATAATACTCAAGAACTCTTAAAAACACAACCACACTCCTAATGCCTATCAAATCCACTCGGAATGATGCCAAATTTTGCAGACAAGTTCCAATTGACAAAACAGACCTATTTCAAGTCCCGAAATTGAAATTTGAACCCGATAGCCACAAAGTCAAACCATGAACAAACTTAAGGAATTTTTAAGCCTTCAAATTGCCAACTTTCGGCAAAACAAATCATACAACCTTGGAACCTTTGAATTAAATTCTGGGCATACACTCAAGTCCAAAATGACTATTCGGACCTAATGGAATAATCAAAACTCAAATCCGATATCAAATATGTAAAAATCAAACTTGGTCAACGCTTCCAACTTAAAGCTTCAAAAATGAGAATCATTCTTCCAAAGCAAACTTGAATCACTCAAAAATCGAAACCGACCATGCACGCATGCCATAATACACAAATGAACCACTCAAGACCTCAAACCACCGAATGGAATGCTAAAGCTCAAAAGGACCGTCCGGGTCGTTACATTTTCTCCCTCTTAAACAAATATTCGTCCTCGAATGAGCTAAGAATTACTCCCAAGCCATCAAATCACTACACGAACTTACCACACACATATACAAGGATGATCCCTTGTCGGCCAAATCCACATAAGCCTGATAACACTATCTCGACTGAAGATTATTTACCGATAAGCCTTAGAACCAAATTTCAACATCCAAGCATCCCCTAAAGACCTTATTCTTACATAACACACTGTATCAACCTCAACCAGCTGCAACAACTCGTGCATACATCCACAAGGTATAACCACACAACATAACACATCACCCGTATGCCCATGGCAACAACTCCGACCACAGTAGCTGCCTATTACCAAACCAGGTACAGGTAAATAACCTCATAACGACTAGAACCTTGTTCCAGACCTTCACAACACTGCTAATGATGCAAGAAACATGTTAAAATCATAACTACTCACCCGAACAAGAAGCTACACCAAACGCCATATGGGCACATACATCGCAATCCAAACCCAACAAGCACAACTCGAATATGACTGAATATGGAAAGAGAAACACATGAGAGAACTATCAAACAAGTCCAATAGGTACAACTTCCCATTGATACCATACTACAAATCCATTCCACTCGAGAGAAACAAAGCATATGAACTAATCACAAAAATCTCATGGTAACTTAACTCCACCGCAGCACGTGGCCTGGTTCAAACATACCGATCCACAAAGAACACAAGGTTCTCATCCTCAACTCGAAATCACAAGTAAGATAAACATCCCGACAACTAAAAACCTTCTACTAACTCAATCACATAGAACAAAACCACAATACGTAACAGACTTTCCACACCTATAGAGCACCCAAATCACAAATTGTAGCCAAACCATTCACAAATCACATCAAAACCTACTGTATTAAGTAACGGATAGTCCACCCTAGCAATATAACCCTCCATAGCGACCAAAGAAAAATGATAGACACTGGCTATTACAATAGAATCCCCCTAACAATTGTAGACACATAGATAGAGTGCAAGAATCACGAAACATAATCATATATGAAGCAAGGTATGATGAATCTTACCAATAAAGAGGACCAGATCGAAATAATATTGATGCGACTCTATGACAAATAAAAACCATACCTGTGATGACATAATTTGGTGCAGTAGCCTTAGTGCAACCAGGAAAAGCATAACAACGGGCTGGGCCTCCCCCTCTAGGATACCCTTTACCCGCTTGTCCCCCACTCCAGCTAGCTGTATAGGTGTAGTAGCGATTGGAGCGGAAACCCATACATGAGTACTCCGATGTGGTACACCCGTATAGAGTCTGGGATAATCTCTCACCATGTGTCTAGTATCCCTACACTCAAAGTAAGATCTCAGCTGACGTGGCTGTGAAAGCTGTCCGAAACGGGTACTAGAGGACCCATGGATAACTAAAGTACCACGTGAAACCCGAAGTGCCGACTGAATTGGTTGACCCACAAAACCTTTATCATGACGCGCCCTACCTCTAAAATAGGGATCAGTAGATCCTCTCGGTCCATGAGGCTTCTTAGCCTCCCTATCCTCCCTCTCTAAATCATGGGTGTGCTTGATCCTTATAGCAATCTCCACCACCTGATGAAATGAAGTATCAGTCTCTAACTCCCGTGCCATCCCAAGTTTGAGACCATAACTGAGCCCCTCGATAAATATGTGGATTCTCAATCTAACAGTAGAAACCAAAGCAGGTGCATAACGAGATAACTCACTGAACCTTCTAGCATACTCAGACATAGCCATAGTCCCCTGCTGCAATTGCGCAAACTTGGTGCACCACACATCCCTGAGCGTATGTGGAACGAACTCTCTCAAAAACATATCAAAGAACTGAGTCCAAGTAAGTGGCGTTGCACCAACTGGCTTACCCTTCTCATATGTTTTCCACCATCTATTCGCCGACCCTATCAATTGGAATGTAGTAAAGGCGACTCTGCTCACCTCCACAATGCCCATGCCGCGGAGAATACGGTGGCACTAGGCTAGAAAACCCTACGCATCCTCAGTAACTACGCCACTGAATGTTGGAGGATCATACTTCTTGAACCTCTCAAGCCTTTTCTGCTCCTCCTCAGATGCCTCTAGCCTGTCCTCAGACTTAACCGAGATAATAGTTTATACTAACACAACACCCAGAGTCTGACCAACATGATCCTGCTGCTCTAGAGTACGGGGTGCAGGAGTTTAAGCTCCTTCCCCAGCCTGTGAAATAGCTGGTGCAACCGAAATCAATCCCGCCTCAGCCAATGTACCAAACATTCATAGGAACTACGCTAAAATCTCCTGAAGTCCATGGGTAGCAACAGGCGTCTTAGGTGCCTACTCCCCAACTAAGTGACCGGCAACTCCTCAACTGCTTCTTTACGGGTGCTCTAGCTATAGCATGTGCTCCTTCTCGGCCTCTACCCGGCCTCTAGCATTACCAACTCTAGGGGAAGCATCATCAGTAATTGTAGCTCATGTCCTCACCATCTGTGAGAGAATAGAAAGACAAAGGCTCAAACTCAAAACTCAATAAATTTGCACGCTAGGAATGAAAGAAGTGGAGTTTCTAATAGTTCCGTAGCCTCTCGAAGATAAGCATAGACATCTCTCTATCGATCCGCAAGACTCTACTAAACTTGCTTATGGCTCGTAGCACCTATGAACCTAGAGCTCTGATACCAACTTGTCACGACCCAAAATCTCACCTTAAGAACCGTGATGGCGCCTAGTCTCTAAGACCATGTAAGCTAACACATGCTGAGAATTAACAGAAATAACCAACTTAACTGCAAAACATTAATTGAAAACCAAGATAACATAGATGAACCGAATGAAAAGTCAAACAACCCCAAAATCGATGGTACAGAGTCATAAGCTCTACTAAGTACACTAAAATCTCTAAATATAGTAATGTTCTGGAATGAGAATAAATAGTAGTAATAAACGACAACAAAGGTGACTCCGACGCCTGCAAACGCAATGGCAGGTATACCTTGAAGTCGCTGAAGCAAAACTCAAGCAGCTCACTAACATCGGGCACGCTCCGAGGTACTTGGATCTGCACAAAAATGTGTAGAAGCATAGTATGAGTACACCACTATGGTACCTAATAAGTGTCAAGACTAATCTCGGTGGAGTAGTGACGAGGTTCAAGTAACAACACCTACTAGTCAAATAACCTATGCAGAATATCAATATAAATATAATAAGGAAAAAGCAAAGTAAATATATGCCAACAAAGAGTAATCATGTGAGAACAGCAAAATAATCAAAACACAGATAATATACAAGTGAAAGCAATTAAGGGAAAACAATGACCGCTCTATTCATCAAAATGTTCCGCAATAGGAAATTACAACGATAACCCCCCTGAGGTACCACACCTCAATTATCACCAATAACGAGTCCTAAATCACGAATCATATACTCATGACAACTCAAGTGCTGCACCGATAACTCATGTGCCAATAACATCAATTTCTCGGATCCACATGGACAACTCACGTGTTGTACGGACAAGTCACGTGCCAATAGTGACAATACCTAATATCCGCATGGACAACTCACATGCCAAAAGTAACAATATCTAATATTCACACTGACAACTCACATGCCACCAGCCCAATCCATACACAGAAGGAAAATATACAAGAATACATGCACATGGTCAGAGAACATCAAGATTCAAACTCATTGACTGGTATAGGTGACATATTACGGTGTATGCATGTGCAAGTGTATGATCACATGTTAAAGCAACAAGTAACATTGGAGACGCCTAATAGCACATTCGGAATAACACAACAAAATCCATAATATGCATGACACACACAAGAAAGTCACATCACTCCACGAATCAATATCACAACAACGCATAGCCCACGGTTTAACTAAAATGCATACAAGAGTCTTAACAACAACACAATGAAACAGAAATAACTCAATAATGAATGATATTCCATAAAACAACAACTTCAATTATAACATGTTAATAACTCTAAACAACTACAACTCTAATTAAATGTATAACAATAAATTCAACAATGAAAGATATGACGTGTAATAACAACCTCTATTAAATGCATATAAGATAGAACACGACAATGAAAGATAGAATATGTAATAACAACTTCAATTAACTCATATAAGAGTAAACTCAACAATGAAAGATATAATATGATATGACAACTTTAATTAAATGCATATATGAAACCTAAGAGTCTAAACGGGCCAATTTCCACATATAAGGCTTTGTACACACTCATCACTTTATATACACGTCTTCCACATAATTCAAATAGTACAATTAAACCAAACCTTACGGGGTAGTTCCCCCACAAAAAATTAAGTAAGATATGTACCTCAAAAGCCCTCAGTCAATACTCTGAAAATATTTTTCCTCTAAAATTCATCTCGGCTCGGCTCAAATCTAACCAAAATTGACTTAATAACATCAAATAATGCAAGGAAAACACATTCCAATACATAAAGTTAAAATCTTTACACAATTACCCAAAAGTCAACTCCGGGCCCGCCCTGTCAAAAACCGAGTTCGAGGATATATCTCGACTACCCATAACCTCACGATTCCATATATGTTCTTTTTTTACAAATCCGAGTCCAATTCGACTCTCAAATCTAAGGTTTTTATTTTTCAAAACATAGACAAAATTCCTCAAAATTTCTCTTTAAACTCCATGGATTAGATGTTAAATCTCACAAATAATCATGTAATATAATTGAAAATTGATAAAAAGCACCTAACCAATAGTTTTATGTGAAAATCCCTCCTCAAAATTGTCTTCTAGTGAGTCTAGGGTTCTAAAATACGATACAATGAAGCTAAGTCTCGTTTTCCAACGCTTATGTTCAGCTGCAGGAGTCGCAAATGCAACCTTTGCGAACCCCGTAAATGCAAAGAATGCATTGCGAAAGTGATGCATGCTGAACTCAGGGGATGTCACAAGTGTGACATAGACTTCGCAGTTGCGAAGTCCTCCCCTTCCTCAAAAGAAACTAAATGATCGCAAATGCCACCATCCTTGCTGAGGAGCCCAATCGCAAATGCGATTCAAAGTTGATAAAGGCAAATGATGTTTTTACGAACCATATTCACGTACGTTGGATCACGCCGTAAGTTAGTCGACATAAATCAGAGAAGACATTATCTTTGATATGATAAGAAGTTAATCCTATCGGTCTTAAATGATACAAGGGTGTATAAGAGTGTTAACAAGTATTAGAAGTTAAACGAATCAAGGATGTTGTAACCCGTATTTTCAGGTAAAAACTAAAGGTGCTTAACATTCCCAAGAGGTCGTGTTTTAAGGTATTTGAATCATATAATATCTGTATCATAAGTCTTGAAGTCAAACGAGTTATGAAACAAAAGTCGACAAAAGTTGTCGCAACTTACATTCATAATCTTACTTAAACTTTAGGTGAAATGTAAGTATGTTTTTATCCTAATTTACTAGAATTAGGAGGTGATATACCCACCAAATTGAAGGTCCATGAGTCTAGTTTCCAACTCATTAAACCGTTATACGACCTCGGAGTAGAGAGATATTCGCATTTTCGCGAGACGGCGCCAAGCAGCTCTCTATGGGGCCCACATAGGCGGTTGAGACATATGGATATATACAACATGCCTCAACCCCGTGTTAAGTCATTATTTTTCATTATATTCGGATCTTAGAACCATAAAAATACTCTCTCAAGGTTCTCTCATGATCCAAGACAAAAACAAAGGGCAAACAACAAAAATCAAGTGTCGGGAATCCTGTGGGGCTAGTAAGTTTCTTGTTCTTCTTGTTATTGCTGATTTTTGTGTTGTTCCAGCTCGTGCGGGAGATTGTTTAAGTGTTTTATATTCTGTAAAATACTCCCTCAAGTTTTTAATATAAACCCTAGGTGATTTCAAGTCCTCTAAAGTGATTCTAGTGCTGAAAAACCCTAATTGATTGCTAGCTTCGCTTCCTTGTTCTTGTGGCTGCATTGGAGGGATATTTCATGGTCAATTAAGATCCAATTGGAGTTTTTTTTTTTCTGTTTAAAGGTAAGGAACCTCTTTCCCTACATGTATTTAAGATTATCTAAGTTATGGCTAAGTCGTTGAAGCTAGAACTTGTGAGATATATATCGAAAGGCTTGTTAGTAATGTTGTTGGTTGGTGGACTATTTTGGGAGGCTCAATATGATTATTATTGAAGCTGTATGGGCTGTTTGGTGATTTTTTTAACTTGTGGGAAGTCATATAAATAGGGGAGGTGCTGCCCGTTTCATCGTAAAATAGGTTGCGGTTGATACATAATAGTTATGACGCTTAAACAATAACGGTAGTGTCATTTCTCTTATCGTAGACTAAGGAGTCGTGAAATTTGTATAGCATGAGGTTGGGCAGCATATACAAGGTATATGAGGATATCCCTTTCCTTCTTTTGCACGACTCCGATTGTACACAGTGTAATGAACGAGCTTCCAAAGATATTCCACTCTTAGAAGCTAACAGTACTTACATTATTTCCCTTCGTATGGAACGATTGATGTTGATGTTACTTCCCTTATTCTTATGTTATCAATGTTGTTGGTACTTCCTGATTCTTATAAGATTCTTGATGAAGAGTTAATCCTAATAACGTGTATGGAGGATACTGACCTCACATCACTCCGGAAGGTTCAAAATGTGATTCCAATGAGTCTAGCACACATCATATACCGCGCTATAGTCGGCTGGGTACGACGCCTATTGTGCAACCACTGATCAGTTAGATTTTACTGAGCTCCATGTGGCTGGGTATGATTCTACTGAGCCTTATGATGGCCGGGTACGTTTTTTACCGAGCCTATTACGGTCGGGTACGATATGATGATGATGATGCCCATAGAGGCGTATGTTTTAAAAGTTTATATGTGTGTGTGTGTGTGTGTGTATGATAGAGGCGTATCGTACTCCCATAGAGGCGTACGATATGATGATATACCGCGCTATAGTCGGCCGGGTACGGCACCTATTGTGCAACCACTGATCAGTTAGATTTTACTGAGCTCCATGTGGCCGGGTACGATTCTACTGAGCCTTATGATGGCCGGGTACGATTTTTACCGAGCCTATTACGGTCGGGTACGATATGATGATGATGATGCCCATAGAGGTGTATGTTTTAAAAGTTTATATGTGTGTGTGTGTGTGTGTGTGTGTATATATATATATATCATGCATTTCATGTCAGTCGCCCTCGGAGGTACCCAGATGTTACAGGTTGCATATTCTTTATCCCTGTTTACATTACTGTTCTCACTTATGCTTTCCTTCCTTACATACTCAGTACCTTATTCGTACTGACGCCCTTTTTATTTATGGATGCTGCATGTCGTGCTATAGGTCCTAATAGACAGGTTGGTAAAGCTCCCCCACCATAGCAGGCTGCCCAATTCAACGGTTATTCGCGAGATCCCTTCTCCGGACTTGTCGTGGTCTTGGTATGCATTTTTACTATAGACATTATGGGTATGTCGGGGCCCTGTTCCGGCAATGTTATAGCACATATGTTCCTTTAAAGGCTCATAGACAGGTGTCGACTCATGTATAGTTTGGATTGTCTTGTCAACTGATTTTTGTATAGACTCTCATAGCAGCTTGTCAGCTCGTACCTTATGCATGGCTTCATGACAGCCTTGTCAACCCATGTTATATATGTTCATACCATTATCTGTCATTGTTGGTTGTTTAGGATTCATGTCTACCATTTATATTGATCTCGTCCGCCCTTATAGATAATAAGAAAGGTTAGATAAAATGTGTGTTGGTGCTCGGCAGGTATGGCCCAGGTGCCAGTCATGGCCCTCCAGTTTGGGTCGTGACAAAATTGGTATCAGAGCAAATCTGTCCCAGGGGTTGTCTATGAGCCGTGTCTAGTAGAGTCTTGATTATAGATGTGTAATGGCCACATTTATAATCAGGAGGCTACATGACATTTAGGATTTTTACCTTCTCCCTAAATCTAGATCGTGCGTAGAGTTGAGTCGTAAGTGTTCGTCTCCAATATTTACCTTGTTTTCTTTCAGCGATGCCTTCGACTAGGAAGGAAGCGATTAGTAGACGGCTTGATACAGCTGCGGGAGAGGGTACCAGTCAGGTGCCTCCAGCTAAAGCAGTCCAAAGTGAGTCTCAGAGTGAGATGTCGTCTCATACCTCATCTACTTCGTCTTTTCCATAGGATATTAGGAGGCACCCAGCACCTTCAGTTCCTCCGTTTGGCACTACAGACCTATGTGGAGTACGGTGCAGTTGTTGACTGGATTAGTAGCTGCTCAGGCTCAAAGGCAGAATGCGTGTGTTACTGATAAACCGGTTAGTGTGAGAGTTCGTGATTTTATAGATCTAGAGCCTCCAGTGTTTACTGGATCAGATCCTAAGGAGGACCCACAGACTTTATTGATCAGGTTCATCGTACATTATGGGTAATGCATGCTAGTGATACGGAGGCAGTAGAGTTGGCTTCTTATTGGTTACGAGATTTAGTAATTTTCTAGTATGATAGTTGGGAAAGATCCAGGGGTCTGAACGCTCCTCCAGCTGTGTGGAAGGAATTTTCTAAGGCCTTTCTTCGTCACTACTTGCCAGTTGAGATACGACGAGCTAGAGCTGATAAGTTCTTGAACCTTCGACAGGTTAATATGAGTGTGCGAGAGTATAGTATGCAGTTTGATTCTTTAGCAAGGTATGCCCCCCATATGGTGGCGGAGATGAGCGATAGGGTGCACCTGTTTGTGAACGGGTTGGGACGACATCTGATAAATGAGTGCACGACAGCCTTCTTGGTAGAGGGCATGGTTATTTATCGTATTCAGGCTTATGCCCAGACACTAGAGGATCGTAAGCACCAGCAAAGGGTAGACAGGGAGTAGGATAGGGGCCAGCATTAGAGGGTGAGATTTGCAGGGTGTTTTAATGACTTTAGAGGGAGTATCAGGCCCTAGTCTTCGAGGAGTTCGGCACCACCTGTAGCTCATGGTCCTCACAGTTTCAGAGGCCTCGGTATGATTAATTTACCTATTCTGATTCAGATCAGAGTTCGCGGGCATCAGGCTCACAATATCATAGGGATACTAGTCAGACGAGACCCCCCAACACCTCGTTGTGATCAGTGCGGTAAGGCCCACTTTGCACTGTACCGTCGAGGTTTTGATGCGTGCTATTCTTGTGGACAACCTGGCCATATAATGCGGGATTTTCCTAACATAGGAGGTGGTGGTATGGCTTAGCCGACTGGATCTGCGTCTGATTCTTCCTCATCAGTTCGACCTCCAGCACGGGATTTTCAGCAGTTGACAGGTCGTGGTAGAGGTAGAGGTGCAGTGCCGAGTTCGAGTGGTACTCAAAATAGAACCTATGCTCTAGTAGGTCGACAGGATCTCGAGTCATCTCCGGATGTTGCTCCAGGTATATTTTCTATGTTTTCTTATGATGTATATGCGTTGATTGATCCTGGATGCACCCTTTGTGGCTAATAAGTTTGGCGTTGAACCTGAATTGATAAGTAAACCACTTGTGGTATCTGCTCTGATAGGAGATTCTGTGATTGCTAGAAGGTTATATAGAGGTTGCAGTGATGATTTCTAGTCGTCAAACCTCGGCAAATTTATGGTTAGAAATGGTTGATTTCGATGAGATAATGGGAATGGATCGGTTGGCCTCATGCTATGCAAATGTTGATTGTCATACGAAGATGGTTAGGTTTCAGTTTCCTAGTGAACCCATCATCGAATGGAAGGGGAACATTACTATACCGAAAGGTAGGTTTATTTCCTATCTTAAGGCGAGGAATATGATCTCAAAAGGTTACATTTATCATCTCGTTCGCGTTAGGGATACGGAGGCGAAGCCGCCTACTTTACAGTTAATTCCTCTGGTTAATGAATTTCCAGATGTTTTCCCAGATGAACTCCCAGGCCTTCCTCCTGAAAGGGAGATTGAGTTTAGCATTGATATGTTGCCTGACACTCAACCTATCTCTATACATCCATACAGGATGGCCCTGGCAGAGTTGCAAGAGTTGACGGCGCAGTTGAAGGGCTTGCTGGATAAGTGCTTCATTAGGCCGAGAACTTCACCTTGGGTTGCGGCAGTCTTGTTCGTGCGGAAGAAAGACGGATCGTTAAGGATGTGTATCGATTATCGGCAGTTGAATAAGTTTACTATAAAGAACAAGTATGCACTTCCAAAGATTAACGACCTGTTTGACCAACTCCAAGGTGCCAAGTATTTCTCCAAGATTGACTTATGTTCAGGGTATCATCAGGTGAGGGTTAAGGAGAAAGATATTCGAAAGACGGCCTTCCGGACAAGATATGGGCACTTTGAGTTCTTGGTGATGTTGTTCGGGCTAACAAATTCCCCAGTAGCTTTTATGGATCTCATGAATAGTGTATTCAAGCCCTATCTTGATGTGTTTGTGATCGTATTCATTGATGACACTCTGGTGTATTCACGTTCGGAGGTGGAACATGCGGGCCACTTGCGGATAGTATTACATACCCTTCAGGATCGTAAGTTATATGCTAAGCTCTCCAAATGTAAATTCTGGCTAAACTCAGTAGCATTCCTTGGCTATGTGATAACTGATTAGGGTATTAGTGTCGACACTTAGAAGATCGATGCAGTGAAGAATTGGCCCAGACCTAAAATACTATTAGAAGTCCGCAGCTTCCCGGGGCTAACAGGATATTATAGGCGGTTTGTAGAAGGGTTTTCCTCTATATCAGCACCATTGACTAAGTTAACAAGAAAGCTACCAAGTTCTAGTGATATGACTCTTGTGAACGTAGTTTTCAGGAGCTAAATTGACATCCGCGCCAGTGCTCACTCTCCTAGAAGGAACATAAGGTTATGTGGTATATTATGATGCCTCAAGTATAGGTTTGGGGTGCGTATTGATGCAATGTGGGAAGGTGATTGCTTATGCATCAAGACAATTAAAGAAGCATGAAAAGAATTACCCGACTCACGATTTGGAATTGGCTAAAGTAATATATGCTTTGAAGATATGGCGGTACTACTTATACGGCGTCCATATTGACATCTACACATATCACTATATTTTACAATACATCTTCAAGCAGAAGGAGTTGAATTTGAGGTAGCGCAGGTGGCTTGAATTACTGAAAGATTATGATGTCGAGATTTGTACCATCCCGGTAAAGCCAATGTTGTGGCAGACACTCTCAGTCGTAAGTCAGTGCGAAGCTTAGTACACATAGAGGTAGGTAGATAGGGGTTGACTAAAGAGCTTCGTCAGCTAGCCAATATGAGAATCAGATTGTTAGACTCTGATGACGGAGGTGTTACTGTACAAAATACATCAGAATCATATTTGGTAGCCGAGGTAAAAGCACGGTAGTATGAAGATCCTACCTTAGTACGATTGAGAGAAAGCATTCAGTAGTGTAAAATTACGGCTTTCGAGATTGAAGGAGATGGGGCACTGAGATACCAGGGCGATTATGTATGCCTGATGTGGCAGGGTTGCGAGAGAAGCTTATGATTGAGATTCATCAGTCCCGATATTCCATCCATCCTGGCTCAACAAAGATGTATCATGACGTTAAGGAGCAGTATTGGTAGGATAACATGAAGAAGTCTATTGCAGATTTTGTATCCCAGTGTACTAATTGTCAAAAAGTAAAGATCAAGCATCAGAAACTCGATGGATTGATTCAAAATATAGAGATTCCGACCTAGAAATGGGAGGTGATTAATATGGACTTCATTATTGGATTAACTCGCTCTTATCATAAGTTTGACTTATTCTGGGTGATAGTTGATCGACTTACAAAATGTGCCTATTTTCTGCCAGTTAAGACAACTTACACGGCTGAAGATTATGCGAAGTTATTTATCAAGGAGATTGTTAGGCTTCATAGTGTGCCGGTATCTATTATATCAGACCGAGGAGCTCAATTTACGGCTAAATTTTGGAGGTATTTTCAGAAGAGTTTAGGCACACAAGTGAATCTCAGCACTGCATTCCATCCGTAGACTGACGGACAGGCTGGATGTACCATTCAGACACTTAAAGATATGCTACGAGCATGTGTTCTAGATTTCAAGGGGAATTGGGTAGACCATCTAGCACTCATAGAATTCGCCTACAATAATAGATACCATTCCAGTATTAAAATGGCCCCGTACGAGGCACTGTACGGGAGGAGATGTAGATCATCATTTGGATGGTTCGAAGTCGGTGAGACAGAATTATATGGGCCAGATTTGATTCACCAAGCCATTGAGAAGGTGAAAGTGACACAAGAGCGATTGAGGACGGCACAAAGCAGGCAAAAGTCTGATTCTGATGTCCGACGTCGTGATTTGGAATTTGAGGTTGGTGATTGGGTTTTGCTGAGGATCTCACCGATAAAGGGTGTTATGCGTTTTGGGAAGAAGGGTAAACTGAGTTCACGGTATATCGGGTCGTACAAAATTCTTCGACGAATTGGACAGGTTGCTTATGAGTTAGAATTACCATCCGAATTGGAATTTGTCCACCCAGTATTCCATGTATCTATGTTGAAGAAATGCATTAGAGACCTTTCTCGGGTCGTCCCTATCAAATATGTACAAGTTACAGAGGATCTATCATATGAAGAAGTGCCAATGGCTATATTAGATCAACAAGTCCGCAAGATGAGAATAAAGGATGTAGCTTCCATTAAAGTATTGTGGAGGAATAAGAATACGGAAGAAATGACATGGGAAGCAGAAGAATACGGGGTAAGCAATAGCTTGAGAATACTCTTTCTTAATACAAAAAGGTGATACGCAGATTATATATATATATATATATATATATATATAATGCTTTGTATAGCCCTCTAAGGCCATAGGTTGGGTTTAACTGCTTGCAAGTTTGGCTAGTGTCCATTTTATCGGTATCGGGGAAACATAGCAAGAAATTTTCGTCGGAATCCAAGATGAGTTAGACTCCCCATAAACGCTTACATTCTAGGACGAATGTGGGTGTTACAACCCATATTCACGTACATTGGATCACGCCGTAAATTAGTCGACGTAAATCCGAGAAGAGATTATCTTTGATATGATAAGAAATTAATCCTATTGGTCTTAAACGATACAAGGGTGTATAAGAGTGGTTAACAAGTATTAGAAGTTAAACGAATAAAGTATGTTGTAACCCGTATTTTCGGGTAAGAACTAGAGGTGCTTAACATTCCCAAGAGTTTGTGTTTTAAGGTATTTGAATCATATAATATCTGTATCATAAGTCTTGAAGTCAAACGAGTTATGAAACAAAAGTGGACAAAAGTTATCGCAACTTACGTTCATAATTTTACTTAAACATTAGGTCAAATGTCACTATGCTTTTATCCCAATTTACTTGGAATTACGGGGGTAATCTACCCACCAAATTGAAGTTCCATGAGTCCAGTTTCCAACTCATTAAACCATTTGTCGATACGATTTCGTTGTAGAGAGATATTCGCATTTTCACGAGAATGCGACATGCAGCTCTCTATAGGCCACATAGGTGGTTGAGACATATGGATATATATAACACGCCTCAACCCCATTTTAAGTCATTCTTTTTCAGAGTATTCAGACATTAGAACCCTAAAAGCACTCTCTTAAGGTTCTCTCATGATCCAAGACTAAAACAAAGGGCAAACAACACAAATCAAGTGTCGGGAATCCTGTGGCACTAGTAAGTTTCTTGTTCTTCTTGTTGTTGCTGATTTTTGTGTTGTTCCAGCTCATGTGGGAGACCCAACAAGAGTCGGGATCGATTTCCACAGGGAGCTATATATGGGAGGTAGGAGTATATGTTGTAGTATGTGAGTTTGACTATCTTAATTTACAGTTCCACAAATTTGGGTTGTTTCTATGTCTAATTTAAAACTAAGATTGCAAAGCTAAGAAATAAAACTAAGAGAATCGTTTTTGTTGTTTCTCAAGTTCTGTAAAAAGCCTAGGGCTATGACCATCACCTAGGTGTTTGCCTAATGGGATATAAACATTAATGCTTGTTTTATTGATCGGGGTGTATTGTAGCTATCAACTCTCAATTACCCACTCAATACCTCTGGGTCAGAAAGTGATTTTGCCCAATAAGGCTTTCTTAAGTCCAAACGAGTATTGTACAAAACGGTTGATAAAAGCTCAAGTCGGGTAATTACTATCTCTAGGTTGAACCCCTTAATTGGGATTATCAACCTCTGAATTGACCCAATTTCTTCTTAGCCAAGTTTTCCTAGACGAGGTCCTGTTTCTCAAGTAGAGACTAAGTCAAATAGGCATGAACTAATATTTGCAACCATTAATTGCACGAATTAAAGCATGAACAAGGATAAATAATAAACACCTAACCATAAACAAGCATAAAATTAAACACCTATATGGTTTACACACTAGGTTTAGGTCACAACCCTAGTAAAAATCAAGCTACTCATGCTTGAAATTGAAGAAATAGAAGAAGAAATGCTAATTAAACTCATATTGTAAAATTAAAATAATAAAATCTATGTTAAAATATCCCAAAATATGAAAAACTACTATAAAAAAAAAAAGCAAAGAGAAACTGCTACTATAGCTGCTGATGTCAAAAGTTGACCTAAATTTGTTAAACTCGTCTATTTATACAGGGCCAGAAATTTCGAACAAAAATGCCCTTCGGGAGGTTCTGCGGCTGCACAATTCCATGTGCGGTCCACATAAGTCTTCATCCCGTAGGAGCTGGAATTCTGCAGTTGCACAATTCTCTACTGCGGCCGCGAGGCATTGTTTATGCGGCCTGCAACTTTACTTCTGCAGCCGCAACTTGGTCTTCGCGGTCCACAACTTGGTCTTCTGCAGTCCGTAACTTTACTTCTGCGGCCGCAACTTGGTCTTCTGGGGTCGGCAACTTTACTTCTGTGGCTTCAAGGCCTTTCTTTTGCGGCCGCACAATTCTTGTGCGGTTCGCAATGAGGGACTTGGAACTTGGAAAATTTCACATTCTCTAAACTTTGTTCCTAGCCCAACTTTTGCGGCCGCACAATTCCTGTGCGGTCCGCAATTTGCACAAAAGTCTGCTATGCATTCCCTCATCATCTGCACTTTGTAAGCTTCTATGCCTTTTATTGCCTTGATTTTAGATTATTCCTTTTTGAGTCGGATTTCATCTCGGGAGTCCAACGTCCAACATTCCTGCAATTTTTCATATTTCATCTATTTTGGGAACACAATTAAACGCTTTTAGACGAAAACAATAGCTAAAAGGCGCTAATAAGTAGTCAAAATCCCCACTTATCAACTCCCCCAAACTTAAGTTTTTGCTTGTCCTCAAGCAAAATTAGTTCCCACCTCCACAAGTTAAGGGTCATTCCAGCTAATTAAAGGTGAGTCATTCACACATCAATTGGGACCAACAATTATCCACACTACTTATGAATTATCAAAAAGGCGACAAGTTAAACTTTTATGCACATATAGTTCTAATGTGACACTTGAGCATCAAGAGTTGACTTTATTCATCAAGGAAGCTCGCTCTTTCATGTAGGTCATTGTGTCCCAAACTCCTCCTCCTCTACTCTCTGTTTGCCTATCTTGCTTAAAAATTTTAGTACTTAATCCAAATATTTGTGAAAAGGGTCACTCATCTCTCTCAAGAGAATGTCGCAAGTACGACTTAAGCACCATAGACTTGCCCCTCATGTAGATCGCCACTAATGTGAGCTCAGTCGGCTTGAAATCACCTAGGGCTTTTTCGGAATGTAATGAAGGCTTTCAGACTAAGGTTGGTTATACTATGGTAGAGCATGTTCATCTTTCCTTAGCACTCCATTTCTTTTTGTTCTTGGCTCATGCTTTGCCAATTCTTTAAGGCACTTTCTTTTCCTTGGGAAATTAGAGAGACTTAATATCACTCTTTCTTGATCATGACATTCATTTTCTCCCTTTTTTATTTCTCCATGCTTTGCATCATTACTTTTCTTTGAATCCCTTCAACTCTTTCACTTATTCACTTTCTTTTGCATTTTTTTCTTGCCTTTCCTTCTCATCATTTTTTTTTCTATTTTTTTTCCTTGATACCTCTTTCAAGTTCTCTCCCCCAAACTTATATTTTTTAGCCAATTTTTTCACAAGAGTGTTAAGAAAGCTCGGGTGCCAAGAGAGGGTCGCGACAAAACGGGTAAAGGCTTGTAACATGGATATCAAATGAGAAAGGTTTGAAGCTCAAATGGGTTGACTAGGGATAACAACATTGGTGGGAAATGGAAAACTTCAAGCAGGTCAAGGAAAGCCTAGAATCACTTCTCAAGCAACATAAAACTTAAGATTTCGCCTTGAAACGTATTTCGGGCAAGTTCTAGACCATTCACACGGGTACTTGGACTTGCAACAAAAACATCTCACCTCTCGTGCAGCTGGATTGTTAAAGAGGATAGAATCAAGGTCCCACAACGACCATAATCGAGATTGAAAATCATTATGGTTCGATTAAACCACTCGATGATTGCCTAAGTGAACACCAGAGTCATAAAGTCACTAACTAGAATTATTTCTTTTCAAAAACCTTGTTTTTTATTATAAGCACGTAGTTAAGTGTTTGGTACCAAGTGAAGCATGTTTGACTCTTCGAGCATGACTTAATTAGGTCTTTTTATTCATCACTACTACTATTATTACCTAAACAACAAAAATAGACTCAATCCCTAAAGAAGGTTGTCACGCCATCCATTGTTGGGAAGAGTCACCCAATTCACACAAAAACTACCTTTGCAAAGAACCGTGGCGTTAAGAAAATCAAAGGCTTATTACCTACTAAAACATATATAAAAAGAAGCCAATAAATCAAAAAGAAGCTACTAATTCAAAAGAAGCTACCTATTTAAACACTAACTAATCAGAAAAACAAACATAAAGAAGCTACAAAGCAAAAACTATTGAAAGCGTAACGAATATACATAATGAGAGAGTAGAGAGAATATATACATAATGAGAAAGAAAAAGAAAATAGTATCAAGTTAATTACAGGCCAAATGTCTCAGAATAAAAATATCAAGTTAACTCCCCCCCCTCCCTCCCCTCGAATAAAAATAAGCATTGTCCCCAATGCTTAACAAAATAAGAGTAAAGGAAGGGTAAGAGTGAAGAAAACTTCCTATGGCTCCTTGGCCATCTCTGTGTCCACAGCAGTGTTACCGACCTCAGCCTCATCCAACTGGATCTCATCATCCTCAACTCCGGGAGTGGCTGGGTTGGGAAACATCGGATGTACTGCCTTGGCAGTGTCAGCAGCAAGGTCTGGCTTCTCAGACTAGCCAGCTAGTGTTGTATGTGTTGTAGGATCTGGGCCTGGGTGGTGCGGGTCAATCAGCATGTCAAATGGAATGTCTCTTGCTGCCGCAAGCTTAGTAACCTGTCTCTGGAGCTTGTCCACTGACTTCTTAGAGGCCTGGATTTTCTGCATCTTCTTCATTTCCTTGCCCAGCTCTTTTATTATTGACCCATGCTGCACCAAAGTGGCCATGATTGTGTTCTGATTCTCCAAGAGCCTCTTCAAAGATTCTTCAACTGTGGGGGGGATCTGGGGTGCCAGAATGGAGGACTATGCTGCAACATTACTGGATAGTTTAGACAGCTTTGCAGTATTTGTCTGCATCGAGTTGTTGAGGCTCGCCAATGTCTGGAGACTCATAGCGCAGATAGTGGAGTAGTGGGCATCGGCACCGGCTTCAAAGCCAAGGTGGAACCTGTAATGGGGCTGCTGGAGGCATTAAGGCTGAAGGTGGGGGCATATCTGCTGCACTGGCTGAAGGCTCTGCTGAAGTGGATGACATGTCGACTATCTCTGCAGCTACCACCGATGGCTCATCAGACTGGCCTATGGTGGTAGTCAGCTGACCCTTTTCTTAGGGTTGTGTGCATCCATCAGAGAATACCATGAGAAAGACCTCTCCGGCCACACCTTCGTATCATAATCTCTTGGCTCAACCCCAGCATCCGTGAGATACTCTGTAATAGTGTTAGGATACGGGTAGGATTAGCCTGCTTGCCTTGCAATCACCGAGATGTTAGCCGACATCATGGCACCCACATTGATCGGGCACCCGGCCATGTTAGAAGCCACTAGAACTGCCTGCGGAATTGGAAGATATATATCTCTTTCTAGCACAGATCTAGTCTACTGCAGACAAAAGGTCTGCCATCCCTTCACTTCAAAGTTCAGGGTGTTCCTCTGAATAGGAACCCCTACTGTGATCCATGGTCGTGGTGGTCAAGGAGCTGCAAGAATCTCTCCTAACCAAGGACGAGCTGCCTCCCCAACTGCAAACTTCTCTAAGTACTCTGTGGGCTCGACATCATCAAACCCTAGGTAAGTGTTTAAGGTATGCTGGTCAAATCGCACCTTGAGGTTTCTCACTTTTATAACCTTTGTCCCCTTCTTGATGTGCGCCACATTGGCGTAGAATTCCTGGACAATATACTCATTTGCATCTACTACGTTCTGGGTGAACCATATCCATCCTTTGCGCTCTCTAAATTATCTCAAGACTGCAGGGTTGTACTTTTCTAAATCCTTCAATTGGAACTGATGCTCAAGGGTCAGCGACCTTGTTGGCCACCATTCAAGGAAACTAGAAAAAGCAGCCCAACTGACAAACCAGTCCTCCCAGACCTATTTCTTCTTCGACCGCTCAAGGCCGACAACTATGGCATCTCCCCCTCTACCATCATTGGGGATGTCATCAACTGTAGTCGGTGGTGCTTCAGGGACAGGTGTAGAGGAGGGCTCAGAAGCCTGACTGGCACTCTCCAAACCCTCGGAGGTGCTATGTGATGATGATGGTTCATCCCGGAGTTGATACCTTCCTAGTGGCTTTGATTGAACAGCCGGCTGCTCTTGTACTAAGTTGCCCTCCGATACTTCCCTAGAGAGGGCATAAGAACTGGATTTGGAGGCCTCTGCATTTCTCCCTCGGCCAGCGGTAGCCTTCTTTGTGATTATCTTTCAGAGGGCGAGGGGTCAAGCACTCTTGCCTCGACCCCTGGAAGATTCACCCCTCCCCTTTGAAGTATCACCACAGCCTCAAGATCTAACCATTTTCAATACCAAGCAACAGCAAGTGTCAGTTGTAAATCAAGTTCAAACATAGAAGAACACACCAGAGAGACAGTGAACAACACAGTGTAAAACATGCTTTCAAGGAAGGGGAGTGCGGTCCGCAGAATTCTCATTATGGCCGCAGAATGGGCATTGCAGACCACCCAATATACCATCGCGGCCACAGAATTGGATTGCAGGCCGCACAATTGTCATTGCGGCCGCAACTCAGACACCACCAATATGCCAACTCTCTAATAACAGAGAATGGGTTGTTTTATGGCTGCAATCAGTTTTTTGCGGTCCTCACATTTTCTATTACAACCGCACATGTGAGTCATCAAATTGACAACTCTCTGATAACAGAGAACTAGTTGTTCAGTGGTCGCAACGGGATTTCTACGGTCCTCAGATTTTTCATTGCGGCCGCAGAATCATGCTTGACTAAAGTACCTTAATTTCAACTTCTGCGGACCGCACAATTTCTTGTGCGGCCGCATATTTCAAAACAATTACGATCAGAGTTCTAGGCTTTGCAATTTTTGCACAAATTTGACATGGTGGTGGTGTATAATCATGAAAATCTATTTACCCATTCCCCATAGAGCAAGTAGTAGTTGACCCCCTACAGTCTTAATCCCACATGGTTGTATAATTGAATTCTAGTGATAGATGGCCTAAACTAACTAACAAGTTGTAATTTAAACTAAAAATTAAAAAATTCTACAAGTAATTGAGGTATACAATATATGAAGTGAGGCAAATGAGTAATCACATATGTTGAGTGTGTGGCAGATGATTTACCAGATGATTTCAATGTTTAAGACTTGTGAATGCTCAGAGAGGGGAAAAAAGTAACAGTAGCCCTAGGCCCTCTATTTCTACTAGACAGTTTTGACTAAGGGAAAGAGAGTTGAGTGCGGCCGCAGAATTCACATTGCGGTCCGCACTCTGTTAGCTGAGGGCTCAGAAGCTTTGTTGTGTTGCGGTCAGTAGAATTTGCTGTGCGGCCGCACAATTTGTTACAGGCCGCAGATTTTGTCTTGGGGCTGCAATTTGGCCATTTCTCTGACAAACCAACTTCAAAGAGTTGTCATCTTCCCCCTTCAAATCGTGTGGTCCGCAATGTAATTGTGCGGCCGTGGATCACCTTTTTCTATAGCAACCAAAATTTTGCGGTTCGCACATTACATTTGAGGTCCGCAATTCTTCCCACACTTAGCCAACTTTCTGGGCATAATTCCTGTAAAGTACACTCATTCTTCCAACATACTTCAAAACCAGTTAGCACCAAAATAACACCTAACTACAAAAGATGAAAAGAAAAGAAAAAAGGAATATGGGTTGCCTCCCAAGAAGTGCCTGATTTAACATTACGACACGACGCAGATTATCATCATTTGAAATGAATCACTGCCACCACGTGGCCATCATCAACCTTTCCCAAATAGTGCTTCACCTGGTGACCATTGACTCGGAAAACCTAATTGTTTTTGTTCTTCAAGTCCAATGCACTAAAAGGCATTACACCCGCAATTTCAAAGGGACCACTCCATTTAGATTTTAGCTTACTGGGAAAACATCTTCAACCGTGAGTTGAACAAAAAAAAAAAGATATCCCACCTTGAACTCACTGTTCTAAATGTATTTTTCATGGAGGTATTTCATCTTCTCTTTGTACGAGGACGAACTTGCATAGGCATGGTACCGGAACTCATCCAATTCATTTAAATGTGCAACCCGCAAGTTAGCAGCTGCATCCCAATCAAGATTCAATTTTTTCAAAGCCCACATGGCTTTGTGCTCAAGTTCCACCGGAAGATGACAAGCTTTTCCAAATACCAACTGATAGGGAGACATCCCGATAGGAGTTTTGAAAGTACTCCGATAAGCTCATAGTGCATCATCAAGCTTCTTTGACCAATCCGTCCAATTAGCATTCACTGCTTTGGACAAGATACTCTTTATCTCCCGATTGGAGACTTCCACTTGACCCATGGCTTGTGATGATAGGGAGTCGTAACTTTATGAGTGACATTATACTTGCTAAGCAAAGTGCCAAAAGCTTTATAGCAAAAATGTGAACCCCCATTGCTTATGATAGCCCGCTGAGTACCAAATCTTGTAAAAATATTTTTCTTCAAGAACGCCACCACACTTCTCGCTTCATTATTGGTAGAGCAATGGCCTCAACCCATTTAGACACATAATCAACCGCGACCAAGATGTCCACAAGAACTCACAAAAGGACCCATGAAATCAATACCCCACACATCAAAGATATCAATCTCCAAAATGGTAGTGAGAGGCATTTCATTCTTCTTCGAGATTCCACTGACCCGTTGACATTCATCATATCTTTTCACCACATCACTTGCATCTTTGTAACGAGTGGGCCAATAGAAACCGCAACTTAACACTTTGGCCGCTGTTCTTGCTCCGCCATGGTGACCACCATAAGGTGAAGAATGGCAAGCCTCAAGAATAATAATTTTCTCTTCGTCCGGTACACATCTTCTAATTACCCCATACGTGCAAATCCAGAAAAGGTATGCCTCATCCCAATAATAATCTTGACAATCCCGTTTGAGCTTCTTCCTTTGATTTGAAGAGAACTCATCTGGGATGATTCCACTCACAAGGAAGTTTGCTAAATTCGCGAACCATGGCATCTCCTTCATTGAAATAGCCAAGAGTTGCCCATAGGGGAAGGAGTCATTGATTTCAAGGTCATCATGCAGCCTCCCCTCCTCCTCCAAACGAGACAAGTGGTCCGCCACTTGATTTTCTCTCGCTTTCCAATCTTGGATGTCAATATCAAACTCTTGCAACAGTAGCACGCATCTCATCAACTAGGCTTTTGAATCTTTCCTGCTCATAAGATAGCAAAGTGCCGCATGATCCGTATGAACAATAACCATTGCACCCATCAAGTATGGGCGAAACTTCTCAATGGCAAACAGAATGGCAAGGATCTCTTTCTCTGCAACGGTGTAATTGACTTGGGCATCATTCATGGTCTTACTAGCATAGTAGACCGGATGAAAAATCTTGTTGATGCGTTGCCCAAAACTGCTCTAACCGCTACATCACTAGCATCGCACATGAGCTCAAAAGGAATACTCTAATTAGGACTGGTGATAATGGGAGTGGTTGTCAACTTGAACTTTAGCAATTCAAAGGCACTCATACAATTAGCGTTGAAGTGAAACTTAGCATCTTTCTCTAAGAGCTTGCACAACAGGTTCACCACTTTAGAAAAGTCCTTTATGAAACGCCGATAGAACCCCACATGATCTAAGAAACTTCGCACTCCTTTCACCGAAGTTGGAGGTGGAAGTTTAGAAATCACCTCTATCTTTGCTTTGTCGACCTCTATGCCATTCTTTGAAATTTTGTGACCAAAGGCAATGCCTTCCTCGACCATGAAATGGCATTTCTCCCAATTTAGCACCAAGTTTGTTTCTTCACACCTTGCCAATACTCTCTCCAAATTTGCCAAGCAATCATCAAAAGAATCTCTGACTACCGAGATGTCATCCATGAAGACTTCAAGGTAGTCCTCTACCATATTCGTAAAGATCGCCATCATACAACTTTGAAAAGCGCCATAGGGATATGTGAAAGTTGTTTTCTCTTGATCTTTCGGAGCAACAAGGATTTGGTTGTAGCCTGAATATCCATCTAGAAAGCAATAGAAAGCACGGCCGGCCAACCTATCTAGCATTTGGTGAAGGAGGGAAATGGAAAATGACCCTTCCTCGTGACTTTGTTAAGCTTGCGATAGTCCATACACACTCTCCACCCGGTCATCGTTCTTGTGGGAATCAACTCATTTTTGTCATTAGTGACCACTGTCATGCCCCCCTTTTTTTGGACAAATTACACCGGAGAAGTTCACGAACTATCGTAAATGCGGTAGAAAACCCCGGCATCCAACCACTTGATAATCTCCTTTTTGACCACGTCTTGCATAGTTTCGTTGAGTCTCCTTTGATGTTCAATAGATGGTTTGGCATCGTCCTCCAAGTTAATCTTGTGCATGCAAAATGCGGGGCTTATTCCCTGAATATCCGCCAAAGTCCACCCAATGGCCTTCTTCCTCTTGTGGAGCACCGCCAATGTGGAGTCAACCTGCACATTAGTCAAACAAGAGGAAAGAATAACTGGTAAAGTAGAACAAGGGCCAAGAAATTCATACCTAAGATGTGGAGGCAATGGCTTCAACTCCAAGGTCGGAGGCTCTTCAATTGAAGGCTTTGCAGGAGGAGTTTTCCTATTCTCAAGATCCAAGGAAAGTTTTCCGGGTGCATAGTTGTACGGCCCCATTCCTTGAAAAAGAATTCACACATTCCATGAAGTCATCCATCTCGCCATCATCAAAGTTGAGCAAGACGGCCTCCAACATATCACCCACATTAATCATGGCACTTTTATCATCAATAATCACATCGGTCACCAAGTCCATGAAAGAACACACTTCATTGCTATTTAGTTGCCGCATAGATTTGCACACGTGGAACACCACATTTTCATCACCCACCCAGAAAGTGAGTTCTCCAACTTTTGCATCAACAAGAGCATTCCCGTAGCAAGGAAAGGTCTTCCAAGAATAATTGGCACCTCATAGTCCACTTCACAATCATGAATAACAAAATCCGGCAAAAGAATGAACTTATCAACACGAACCAATACATTTTCAATCACTCACATCGGTCTCTTTATTGTATGATCGGCCATTTGTTATCTCATAGATGTGGGTCTTGGTTGCCCAATTCTCAAGGTCTTGAAAATCAAATAGGGCATCAAATTGATACTTGCCCGAAGGTCACAAAGAGCGTTAGCAAACTCGGCACTTCCAATGGTACAAGAGATTGTGAAAGCATCGGGATCTTCCAATTTAGGAGCCATCAAATGCACAATTTCACTCACTTGATGAGTGACTTTGATAGTTTCAAATTCATTGACCGCTTCTTTGTCACCAAATCCTTCATAAACTTTGCATAACCAGGCATTTTCTCCAAGGCTTCCACTAATGGCTCATTTATCGAGAGACTCTTCATCATGTCAATGAACTTTTTGAATTGATTCTTGCCATTTTTCTTGGCGAGCCTTTGAGGATATAGAGGAGGTGGCTTAAGCAATGGTGCCTTAGCCATTTGCATTACCGGTTCCGGTATGTCAATAACATGATCCTTAGACGGGTTCACTTCCTCTTGAGTATCTTCCACAGTGTCATCAATATCAATCTGCACTTTATCATTTGCTTACACCACATCGTTCGGGATCTCTTCTTCTTCTACCACTTGCTCATCATCCACAAGTCGCCTTTGACTTGAGGTGGGTGCATTCCCACCTCTTCCACTTCTTGTAGTAAGGCCATGGCATGCCCCATATTATTCCCACCCTTTGAGTTCACCACCGTGTCACTTGGTAGTGCCCCCATAGGACGAGAATTTAAATTTTGAGAAATTTTCCCCATTTGCACTTCTAAGTTGCAGATCGATGTGTTGTGTGAAGCAAGTTGGGGCATCAGAATCGGCATTCTTCTCCATCATTTTCTTGAACATGTTCTCAATACGACCCATTTCATTGTTAGAAGAACTAGGACCATGGGAAGGTTAAGGAGGTGGGTTTCTCGATTGTTGATACATCGGGGGCCATTAAAAACCCGAGCCCCGAGTTCCTTGATTGTTACTCCACCCGCCTTGATTGTTGCCTCCCCAATTGCCTTGGTTATAGTTGTTATTCCAATTCTCTTGATTATTGCCTCCACTCCAATTGTCTTGATTATTGTTGTTATTCCAATTACTTTGATTGTTTCCACCACTCCAATTACCTTGGTTGTGAGAATTCCAATTGCCTTGATTATTTGAGGTCTCCATTGTTGTTGGCTAGGACCTTGGAAGTTGTTTCTTTGCCCTTGAAAGTTGTTCACATATTGGACCTATTCTTCTTAGTCATTGTAAGAGTCATCTTGATCAAACCACTATCATCTTGCACAAAATTGTCCACTCTTTATTGCACTTGTGGACATCTTTTTCTTCACTTGTTCCCCATCATACTTACTTCCTCCATTGCATTGACTTTCCTCGGGTTTTGCACTTGTTGAGGTTGAGCCTTTGCCAATTGGTTCATGGTGGTAGTCAACTCGGCTATGGCTTGTCCATGGTCATGCAACTCTTTGTGAAGGAGAATCACATTGGGATCACCTTCTGGAACATTAGCTCGCGATTGGCACGCTGATGAAGTATCCGCCATCTCATCCAAGATATCACACGCCTCCGCATAAGGTGTAGTCATGAAGTTCCCACCGGCAAGTTGATTCACTATATATTTGTTAGTTGTATTGATCCGCCGATAGAAAGTTTGTTAAATCATGTTGTCCATCATATCATTGCTGGGGTACTCTTTCACCATTTTTCTATACCTTTCCCACATCTCATATAGTGGTTCATTGGGCTCTTGCTTGAATGCTAGAATTTCATCCCGAAGAATAGCTATGTGCCCGGGAGAGAAGTACTTAGAAATAAATTTCTCCGCTACTTCATCCCAAGTATGAATAGAAGATTTGGCAAATGTTCCAACCAATCTAAAGCTTTCCCCCATAGAGAGAAGGGAAAAAGCCTTAGCCTCACAGCATCCTCGGAGACATTTGTTTGTTTACTCCCCCAACACGTATCTACGAACCCCTTCAAGTGTTTGTATGCATTTTGAACCGGTGCACAGGTGAAGAACCCTCGTTGCTCGAGCAAAGTGAGCATCACGTTGGTTATTTGAAAGTTTCCCGTCCTAATACGGGGAGGGACTATAGCACTTGCATACCTTCATTCAGCAACACCAGGTGTGGAGTCGCTCGTGGTAGAGGTGGGAGTGGAGCGGGCACATTATCATGAGGCACTCGGCCTCGTCTATTGGCTTGAAGTTCAAGAGGGACCTCATCCATTTGATCATCCTCAACGTCCACATTCCCCAAAGCTATGTTTCCGAACTCATTGTTTGCCATGATTGCACCAATAATTTCTCAACACGTTAGTAACAAGGAAGAAAAAGAAGATATTCCCAAAAACACACCTAAATATATAGCTAATACCATTTTATGCTCCCCCGCAACGGCACCAAAAATTGATCTTGTCCAATTTCACACCTCATATCAAGGTTATGAAACGGTCAATTGCAATAATAGTACCCAGCAAGAGTCGGGAATGATTTTCACAGGGAGCTATATATGGGAGTTAGGAGTATTTATTGTAGTATGTGAGTTTGACTATCTTAATTACACTTCCACAAATTTGGGCTGTTTCTATGTCTAATTTAAAACTAAGATTTCAAAGCTAAGAAATAAGACTAAGAGAATTGTTTTTGTTATTTTTCAAGTTTTGTAAAAAGCCTAAGGCTATGACCATCACCTAGGTGTTTGCCTAATGGGATATAAACCTTAATGCTTATTTTATTGATCGGTATATTGTAGCTATCAACTATCAATTACCCACACAATACCTCTCGGTCAGTGATTTTGCCCAATTTGGCTTTCTCAAGTCCAAATGGATATTGCACAAAACGGTTGATAAAAGCTCAAGTCGATGTATTACTATCTCTAGGTTGAACCCTTTAATTAGAATTATCAATCTCTCGATTGACCCAATTTCTTGTTAGCCAAGTTTTCCTAGACTAAGTTTCTCTTTCTCAAGTAGAGACTAAGACAAATAGGCATGAACTAATATTTTCAACCATTAATTCCATGAATTAAAGCATGAACAAGGCTAAAATAATAAACATTCAACCATAAACAAGCATTAAATTAAACACTCAGAAGGTTATACACTAGGATTGGGTCACAATCTTAGTAAAGATCTAGCTACTCATACTTGAAATTGAAGAAATAGAAGAAGAAATGCTAATAAAACTCATATTGTAAAATTAAAATGATAAAATCTATGTTAAAATATCCCAAAATATGAAAAAACTACTAAAAGAAGCAAAGAGAAACGGCTACTGTAGCTGCTGATGTCAAAAGTTGACCTAAATTTGTGAAACTTGTCTATTTATACAGGGCGGAAAACTTCAAACAAAAATACCCTTCGGGAGATTCTGCGGCCGCATAATTCTCCACCGCAGCGCGAGACATGGTTTTTGTGGTCCACTACGTTACTTCTGCAGCCACAACTTGGTCTTTTACGGTCCGCAACTTTACTTCTGCGGCCGCACCTCGGTCTTCTGCGGTCCGCAACTTTACTTCTGCGACCGCAAGGCATTTTTTTTGCGGCCGCACAATTCCTGTGCGTTCTGCAATTCTTAGGGACTTGGAACTTAGGAATTTGCAGATTCTCTAAACTTTGTTCCTAGCGCAGCTTTTGCGGCTGCATAATTCATGTGCAGTCCGCAATTTGCAGAAAAGTCTGCTAGGCTTTCCTTCATCATCTGCTGCCGCAATTAAAATTCTACGGTCAGCACTTTGTAAGCTTTTGTGCCTTTTATTGCATTGAGTTTAGATTACTCCTTTTTGAGTCAGATTTCATCTTGGGAGTCCAACGTCCAATATTTCTACAATTTTACACATTTCATCAGTTTCGAAAACACAATTAAACGCTTTTAGACTAAAACAAAAGCTAAAAGATGCTAATAAATAGTCAAAATCCCCACTTGTCAATGAGGTCTTTGCCATGCATTGTTGGCTACCTTCTGTTCAGTGTATCGATATGGATCCATTCCCCTAGGGTCGCCCTCTCATATTTCTCTCTTGATGGCATACACGCATGTTGAAATTTATGGACTTCTAGTTGATTCTGTGGAATCCAATGTAGTGAGTTTTGAGCATAAGAATGACATCTTTGACCATTCAAGTGAATTCTTTATACCATGTCATGCATACTATATACTTTCTATGTTTGACTTCTAACATACTATTTGATGCCTCTATTAAATATCTTAGACTTGATATACGATATAGAACAATCCTTGTTGAGTTGATATATCATGCTATATTCTTTTACAAAATCATATTTCTTTTCATAATTTTGTTGTGAATAAATATGAATTGTTCAGGCTTATTTGTTAGTAGGTATAACCTCGTCACTACTTCACTGAGGTTAGTTTTGATAATTTCTGAGTACACATTGTCTTACTCATACTACACTTCTGCATATTTTGTGTAGATTTTGGTATTAGCTCGAGTGGGCCTCAGGAGGGTGCCCAGTAGCTGATATAAGAGACTTGAGATAGTGATGCAAGATCGTCCACGGACCCTTAGAGTACCCTTCTTTCTTTTATTATACTGTTATTTATATTTTAGATAATATTTATATTATTAAGAGATTATGTTGTATCTTATTTAGAGCTTATGACTCCTGTACCACCAGGTTGTGGGGAAAATATTATCGTAGTATTTCTGTATTTGTTGTTGTTGAAGGATTCATTCTGCGTAATTATGCTACGAAGGTTAGTTTATGTCTTGTTATGCTTAGTTTCATCTATGCTTAGATATTGGCTTACCTAACATTGGGCGTTCAGTGTCAACACGACCGTTGATGGGATTTTGGGTCGTGACAAGATAGGCCTGCGCAATTGGATATGATTGATGGCCAACAATGTCCATTATGTAATGCAAATCAGGAAAGCATCGCTCACATGTTTTTTAAATGCCAAGTCTAGCTGCTAGTTGGAACAGAATATTCCACTGGCAAGGCATAAGAAGGTAGGCACTGCCATGGAAGATGAATAGAACTGGGCAATAGCTCATCACAGAGCGAAGAATAATACTGCTGAGATCTACAGAATGTCTTTGCTTGGATGCTTATATTATGTGTGATAGGAGAGGAACAATAGAGTTTTACAGAGGAAGTTAAGAACATCCACACTAATGGTGAAGCTTAATATTCAAGATGTGCTCTTTAGAGGTAGTTTGAGGCCTAAGTTAGCTAAGAAATTTGAAGAGTTAGACTTCTATCCTAGCTGAGATGTATATATAGTAGGGATGAACTATGAGCTAGTAGTTATTAGCAGTTCCTATATCACTTTGGGCTTCATGTCTAGTAGTAGGCCTTAGTTTTTTTAGAGTTGTACATACTTCCAATTGGTAATAAAGTTTCTTAATTAACAATAAAAAAGAATAATAAGCTTAAAAAAGAGTAGAGAGAAATCTTTTTTATTTTTTTATTTTTCAATTTTATTTCCCACTTCATAATTGTATGTATGGATACACTTCAAGATGAAAGATTAAATGCATATACAATACAAAATTAAAATAAAGTAAGTTATTTTATTACAAGAAATCGAAAAAGCATGTACCGTCAAAAAAGTGGTCGGATGAATGTAATTTCTCTATCCAATCAAAGGTTTCAGTTTGAGTATTTGAAATGAGAAAATACCTAATAGGAAGTACTTTCCCTTTAATTGGTCCTAAACGAGGTGGATGTGTATATTTATATACTAGTATATGGGCACGCGCATCACGCGTGTACTATATATTATGAGTATTCTTTTAAAATATATTATTGAATTATAACATAAAAATTAAATAAAAAGATAAAGTTCCTGAAAATATTGAATGTTAATCTCATTTAACTAACATATCAAAGGAAAAGAACATACCCAACAAAAGTCCATGAAAACAAAAGCAATAAAGTTGATCTATGATCCATCATTTGCTGTATCATTATTTATTCTTAGTACATAGAGCAACTTGTGTACGAATTTTTTTTATTTCAATCGTGCTATATTAATCTTCCATGTATAACTTGGCCCCAAATGTTAACAAAAGTACTACAATACAATAATATACCTAGTATTATTTCACACCATGGGATTTGAGGAGGACTTATTCCTACCTTGTGAGGATAGGAAGGCTATTTTCAATAGACCCTTGGTTCAGGAAAGCATAAGCACCGCATTAATGAAAATATAGACAAGAAGGGACAGTACCAAAAACTATATAAAAGCAGAATAAAAACAACAAGATAGTAAGGTGATCAACAATGAAAGAAAACAACAGAAACCTACTACCAACAGAAAGCGAGACTGCGTGCCAATACTACTGTTATTAACAAGATTGAAGGCGTTTATTTTTATATATATTCAAAAAGATTAAAGAAAAAATATACACACATACAGAAAAGTTATAATATTCTGAATTGTATATGCAACTATGAAGAATAATCCCACATTCCTATTCCATATTACAAAGATTAGCCTTGATCGCTAACTTTCACTTACAAGATGAAAAACATGCATAGGAATTTAAAGAAATTCTTCTCAAAACCGTACTGCAGTTTTTGTGAAACTCACAAGTAATTGAATTAGAACTTTTATAGTTATACTCATGACTATTTTTGCTTAAAATCATCGAAGGTATACAGATGCTAAGCTATCACCGAGGTATCGATTCTTATTACCTGCTAGGTTTGTGATAGTATTTGACAACCTAGAACTTCCCTCCACCAAATTTATTCTCACCAAGGATAAAAATTGCAAACATTTCATTCATCAGCTCTGTGTCTAAATGGGAAAAGAAGAACAAAGAGAGTGGGAGAGTTTGAGGTTGTCGTGTGCTTGGGATGAAGAAATAACGTTGAATATCACATATTAATAGTACTAAATTAATCATTAAATGATTTTGGAATACAAAAAGGTGTCAGAAGTTACAAAGTATGCATGATGTTTGGGTTTTTAACGTAAGTTGACCGATTAATCAGTTTTATTATCATTATATTATCCTCCAGCTAATTAATAACCTGTAAAATGATACAGTTAAATTTGTTACGTGGTTTATAGACAAGCAAACTAATTTGATTCAAAAATAGTAAATAAACAAGATGAAAAATAAGACTCAGCGATTAAGATTGAAGAAGATGGCAAGCCTGACTCCTAGAACAACGTCTCCGAGGATAGAAATAAGAACAATATAAAAAGCAAATAAAGTTGTTTTAATTGAAAGCGAAAGTGTAATATAGCATAAGTTTTGTTAAGGAATTTCCCCCTTACAATGACTGTTAAGCCTGCTACTTATATCTATACCTAGGGAAACAAGATCCTAGGATCAAGCTCCACTTAAATGATAATAAAGGAGTCATTGATGAATATGTAAAGGCAGGCCATGAATACAAATATTCTCTGCAACGGCTGCCCATTTAATTCCAGAGAATATTCTTTATTGAATGATATTCGATGGCAAATATTCGACCTGCTCGTGTTAACTATGCTCTCTTTGGAGTTTGTCTCATACCAACTGCAGCTTGTTGTTCCCGATACTGGTAGTTACTTGACTCGCCTTTTACTTGTTTTCGATTCCATATGGCATGCTATCATTCAACCATTTATTACGGAGCAATTTTATCCTATTGTTGCGGCCAAACGCACATGCAAGTGTATGTGGTCGTCAAGTAATAAAGTGATAAGATAGAGTGTCGAACCCACGAGAACTTGTTATCAACTATTTGCTAGATAAGACTATCCTAATTATCTAAACAAGGATTAAACCAAAAATTAGTGATGCTAAAGTAATTAAACTAAAAAGAAAATAAATAATAAAGTCTGAACAAAGGAAGCGCAAATTTTTATGTTATCAATGTAATGAAAATTGATCTAGGGTTATGGGCTATGTAACATTCCTATTGTATTCTTCAATTGAATTGACTAACTAATTTATCTAGTTTATTGGTTGACAGGGTTAATATCGCTCATAAGAATCTGTCGAGTTCTCGCTTATTCAAGCTAACCTAACGCCTATATGTCTAGGGAATTAGAACTAACAAGAACGCATTTGTAATTCCTATAAATCAACCAAGCAAGGCAATCGAGTATATGTCTATCCTAACCGCGAATTTATTCCCCTATGCCCGGGTTCAAGAACTTGCTCTATTTAATCCTATATACAATCTAGAATTTTCACTTTCGAATTCAATTCTAGATTCGTAGATAGCATTTAATTGGTGATCAAGCAATCAAATAATTAAACGTAGAATTGAATAAATAAACTAATATGATAAATCAAGAAATGAAAATCAATATTTGAATAACAATAATCATGAAAGAACCACAACCCTAGAACATGAAGTTTAGCTCCACATAGACATGGTAGCCAAATAACAAATCATACAAAGAAACATAAAAATTACTAAGTTTGGTGGAAGAAGATGAAATCCGGCCTCCACGGCGGCTCCTTGCTCTCCCTAGGTCGAATCCCTTTCAAAAAGTATGTTAGATTCCCTAAAAGAGGCGTTTTTGACTTATATATTGTGTACAAAAGTCGTGGGCCAAAGTTTCCCTTTTCTTTTTGCGAATCAGCTTCAGGGATTGATGCTGGGTGGATGCTTCGCGTCCACCTCAGCTTGAATTTCTCAGCATCAGATGTTGGGGTGGATGCTTCGCGTCCACCCTCTGCTCCCTCAACCTTGTTGTGCCCAGGTGCGGATGCTAAGGTGGATGACTTCTCCCGACTTCACTGCTAAGGGTGAACCAACTAGCATTTTTTGCGAGGTTGGATGCGACGCATCCACCCTCTTCTCCTATAGCTGGAGCATCTTTTCTTCAAAATTTTACACTCCAAACATCCTAAATCATCACGCACAACTTAATTAGTCATAAAATCAATAATTAATATATGTTGGGCATTTTTATCACTAAATAGCACCAAAAAGCGGTTAAAACATGGGTAAAGTAATATTAAAACATATAAAAATATGCCCAATATCACCACCCCACACTTAAACCTTTGTTCGTCCTCGAACAAACCATCACTATAGTAGACGAAACAAAATTAAGCTCTTATCATTCAAAGCACATCACACCTATGACCATGGTTGATTGCAACAATTAAACTCTAGCATATGCATTCAACTCACACTTCTCTTTAACTTATGCCATATTTCAAAACTATTCTAAACAAAAGCAACATGCTCTTAACAATCTTAGCCTCAAAACTCGACTCAATATCACAATGCACTCATGGCTTGAACACCAACATCATAGAGAAGTCTAATAACATAGCCATCCCTCGTGAACCCATTTGTCCTCACAACAAAATCAAGGAGAGTGATTTGAATCCACACATTCGAATCTCATAATCAAATATAATTGAAGGACCTCACATATATCAAAGAAATCTCTCACTCTCACAAAGAAGTCTCATGCACGCAATTGGTACCATAGGCTTGCCCATAATGTATACCTCTACTAATGTAGGCTCGCTCGATCTAAAATCAATTAGGACTTTTTCACGGTTATAATGTGGGCTAAGGGACAGGTAGGATATATTTTAGGAATAGTGACTAGTCCTCCTAATCACGTTAACACATCACATGATAAACTTTAAGCGCATATTCTTCAACACCATATCAGTTTCACAAACAAGTTCACACCCCAAAAATATTCCTTCTTTCTTTAAGAACTACCTTAATTTACATCTCACTAGCAAAACAAAGACAACAATTTATTCATCTATATTTTTTTATTCTTTTTTTAAGATTTTTCTCTTTTTTTTCCAACTATTCTTTTTTTCTATTTTCAAGTCTCCAAATCCCCTCCTTATTTTAGCGCTCATTTCACAATTAAAATGCTTTAAGAGGTAAAAGGATCAAAAGTTTTAATTAAGTACAAAAAGGTATAGGCTCGTAATATGGGTGCCAAACAAAAGTTTATACGCTCAAAAGGTTTAACTAGGGATAGATTTTATTTTTGATAAGCAATTTAGCTCAAAAAGATCAAAGAAAGCCTAAAATTATTTTTCAAATCGAGCATCACCTAAAACTTCGCTTCAACTCACATACCGGGCAAGTTCTAGACACAAGTACTATAACATGGACTAAAAGAACCTCACAACACATGGCCATGACTCACTAAGGATAGTCTCATTCCGACTCTCAAATTAATGCAAGTATTCACGGAGCCACGAGATATTAAGCATTAATCACAAAGTGAACACAAGTCAAGAAAATGAGACACAGGCATCACAAACATGCTATCCAATTCATAAATGCATCATAAGAAATTTCAAAACATAGGGAAGGTAGTACATGCTAGAGCCTAAATATGCTACTATCGAACAAGTCAAAGGCGCCCAGGTTCATCATTCTTCCTCTATTTATTCCCTAAATATTAATCTACTCTAAAAATTAAAAGCCAACTACTGTCCGGTTCAAACTACATCCCATGAAAAAGAACCGAGGCACAAAAAAAATCACGGGGGATTATTACTACCTAAAGAAAAATAATAGATATATTTGTGAATTTTTCTGTTTTTCAATTTTGTTTTGTAATTTTTTTGTTAGACTTTAATCCCTCAAGAAAACTGTCTAGGAGATCCATCACCGGGAAAATCCAAATTTTTCAAAATAATTTTTTTAAATTTTCTATTTTCTTCATATTTGATTAAAAATTAAGCTACTAAAACTACTTCTATAATACTACACTACTACAAAAATAAAATAAGAAGCTAAAATAATAAAAAAATAATTATCCAAAGGAATTCTCCCGCCCCACACTTAAAAGAGTGCAGTGTCCTCAATGCACATCACAAATAAAATCAAGATAGTAAGATAAACTCCCTAGAAGGCCAAAGGCCGAAGCAATAGCAACTCACGGGAGTACTCAGACTTCTCCTGAGGATGATCCTTTGTGGGGGTACATCGCACTAGTTCCAACCAACTGACTCGCTTTTGCACACTTTTAATAGCTTTGTGTCTATGCTTGTACTCCTCCAAAATAAAAATAAATACTACAAAAATAATAGAAAAACAAAATAAATAAAAATCATCAAAATAAAAAGAAAGCAGTAAAGCTGGGTTGCCTCCCAACAAGCGCCTAATTTAACGTCGCGGCACGACAACTTTTTGCCTCCATCTAGAACTTATGAATGTCCCCCTAACAGGGCATCCAGTCTGCGGCTATGCTCCTTTGGTGGGGCTACAAAGATAACCAGGCCAGGTAATAAATTTTTCACTCTACACTTTTCGGCCTTTAGATGAGGAATGTAATTTTTTCTTTTTGGGACAACAAATTCAAGAATATAGGAATTTGCATCCTCACCTTTTGACTCCCCATTAGGTTCAGATGACTCGATTACTATCTTCCTATCTAAACACAATGTGGAAAAATGATTGGAATGAGGTCTAATGCGCCCTAACTCATGCATTGTACTACTATTTATATCCCCATAAATACACACACTCAATTCTCCCAAAGTAATGTTATCTACTCCCTCATATGACTTTAGAACACTCTTCTCAACATTGGCATCCTCAAGAAAACAAGGTCTAATGATTGGTGTTCTCGTTTTAGCTTCTCAATTTGGTCTAGAAGATTTTTTTCAACATCACACAACTCATCATTAAATTGTTGGGCATTACGTGCATCAACCTTTGCACTCAAATCTATATCCAAGTTATGCACAGCCAAGCCAAAAGTGAAAATTTCATGTGCAAGATCAACTCTCTCCTTAGACCAATCATTCACCAACATTGTTAAAAGACAACGTCGTTCTGTATATTCCCTTAATTGAGAATATCCATCCCATTACCAACCCTTACTCTCATATTCAAATTCTAACCTCCCAGAGTTCAGGACATGACAAGACCAAAAAGATGGGTCATAAAAGTCTTCCATCAACCAAGCGTCTTCATCAAGAATCTTATCTCTGGATACTTCATCCCCAGATATCATGTTGAGAGAACCAGAAACACACTAGAGAAAAGTCAAATAGTTATAAAATTAAAAAAAATTACATAAAGAGAAAAAAAAAAAAAAAAAAAAAAACCTGTAAAGATAAAAGCAAAAGTCTAATCTAGAAAAATAGCTAATTCTAAGTCCCCGGCTACGGCGCCAAAAACTTGTTGCGGCCAAACGCACATGCAAGTGTACGTGATCGTCAAGTAATAAAGTGATAAGATAGAGTGTCGAACCCACGAGAACTTGTTATCAACTATTAGCTAGATAAGACTATCCTAAATATCTAAACAAGGATTAAACCAAAAATTAGTGATGCTAAAGTAATTAAACTAAAAAGAAAATAAATAATAAAGTCTGAACAAAGGAAGCGCAAATTTTTATGTTATCAATGTAATGAAAATTGATCTAGGGTTATGGGCTATGTAACATTCCTATTGTATTCTTCAATTGAATTGACTAACTAATTTATCTAGTTTATTGGTTGACAGGGTTAATATCGCTCATAAGAATCTGTCGAGTTCTCGCTTATTCAAGCTAACCTAACGCCTATATGTCTAGGGAATTAGAACTAACAAGAACGCATTTGTAATTCCTGTAAATCAACCAAGCAAGGCAATCGAGTATATGTCTATCCTAACCGCGAATTTATTCCCCGATGCCCGGGTTCAAGAACTTGCTCTATTTAATCCTATATACAATCTAGAATTCCCACTTTCGAGTTCAATTCTAGATTCGTAGATAGTATTTAATTGGTGATCAAACAATCAAATAATTAAGCGTAGGATTTAATAAATAAACTAATATGATAAATGAAGAAACCAAAATCAATATTTGAATAACAATAGTCATGAAAGAACCACAACCCTAGAACGTGAATTTATGCTCCACATAGACATGGTAGCCAAACAATAAATCATATAAAGAAACATAAAAATTACTAAGTTTAGTGGAAGAAGATGAAATCCAGCCTCCACGTGGGCTAAAGTTTCCCTTTTCCTTTTCCCAATCAGCTTCAGGGATGATGCTGGGTGGATGCTTCGCGTCCGCCTTAGATTGAACTTCTCAGCATCGGATGCTGGGATGGATGCTTCGCATCCACCCTCTGTTCCCTCAACCTTGATGTGCGCAGGTGCGGATGCAAAGGTAGATGTCTTCTCCCGACTTCACTGCTAAGGATGAACCAACTAGCCTTTTTTGCAAGGTTGGATGCAACGCCATCCGCCCTCTTCTCCTATAGCTGGAGCATCATTTCTTCATATTTTTGAACTCCAAACATCCTAAATCATCATACACAACTTAATTAGTCATAAAACCAATAATTTACACATGTTGGGCATTTTAACACTAAATAGCACCAAAAAACGGTTAAAACATGGTAAAGTAATATTCAAACATATAGAAATATGCCCAACATCACCTATACAGATAGTCCCCCTGCTTTTTGGTGGTATATCTTTGTGTCACCGGAAAGTTGGTGAAGATCCCTTTATTGGTGGGAAAACTTTCAAACAGTCTCTGACGATTAAAAGGACACACGTCTTCTCGCATTTAATATCCCGAACACATGTTGCCCCATGATTCAGCAATATTTTCGCCGGTTCTCGAGGTAATCATGACCACGATTTCTGCCGTCTATATCTTTACTTATACTTATCAATTTACCTCTTTTACTTCCAAAACTTTCATAACTTTATCATCTTCTTTGCATTCAACCTATTCCTGCTTAGAAAACTTTCTTCTTCTCTAAATTTCTCTAAAAAACTTTACCACCTTTTTTTACTACCATGGCTTCCTCTACTGAATCTTTTAGAAACTCTGATCTTTTTTTTGGTGGAGGCCCGAAGAGAAACAAGGATAAAGAAACTGATGTCAATTTTGAGCCTCCCACTGTAAGCACTATCATACTCAAACAGCTGATCACCGCCAATGACTTTCAAGAGAAGTTTCCATCCGTGTCCCCACGGACTTGTGCGGTTAGCAGGTACCCTTCCTCTATTCGCCCTTCCAGTATTCTTGCTATGAAGGAGGACTGCAACTGCCAAAACCTTAACATCCTTGCTCCAGATATGATAGAGCGGTTACCTTCATGAAGGAAGATTTTGCATATGTCTACACGTATCTCTTCACCTTGGATCCGTTTTCCTTTAGCGAAAGGCTTAACCCTATGATTTTGGAGCTTTGCCACCGGTACCAGGTCTGCTTGGCACAAGTAGGCCCATCTATATGGTGATTGGTGGCTTGCCTATGCCAGTTGTGCATGGAGACTGAGAAAACCCTAATACTGGCACACGTGATGAATCTCTACTACCCTAAAATCTTCTATGGGGGAGTAATAAGTTTCATCAAACGTGGACATCACGCCCTTCTCAACAGCGTGGATGATAACAGTGGCCGTGGATAGATGGAGCGGTTTGTCATCATCACTACCAGGGATCTCATCCTGTCCACAACTCTATCTTTTCTTGAATCATGGAATCGTTCTCATAAGTTTGTAACTTATTCATCTCTTTTCTTCGTAAAAAGACCATTTCCCGTCATCGTTGACCCCTTTGTTTTCGTTGTTTCTGCTAATCGGTGGACACCACCACCGGTTCAAGGCCTGGACCAGTGGGTTCAGAAAATTCTAGATATTATAACACTAAAAACCCGTCGGTGGAAGGAAATGGCCCCCAAATATGGGTGGAAAGCCAAGAACCATGGTAAACTGAGTCCTTTTTTTCCTTTTGTCTTTGTATGAACATAAGTAATTTTGCTAACTTTGTGTTTTGCTTGATTCAGGACTCCCACAGGGCTCTGTCACCTGCCCCATGGTTGATGTTTTAACTGACCCCATGGAGGTTGCGAGGGTGCTACAAAGCACCCTAACTCGAAGTAGTGCCCACGAATCTGCTTTCGGTGGAGGCATTTCTTCTCAGAGTCCCCAGCCAAAGAACAAGCAGCCAAAAAGGCAGTGTTCTTCCTTGGTGGGGACTTAAAATAAGAAAATAAAGAGGGTCGCGTCTGAGCCGGCCACAGTCACAGTGGTCATTAAACATGAAGGGGAAGCTAGTGAAGAAGAGTCTTCCCTGCAAAGGAGAAAACGATCTTCACCAGATGCTCAACTGGGAGAGCTTCTAACCCCAACCGAAGGTGAGGTCCAAGCACTTTGGGGTGAAATAGACATAGTAGAGGATGCCGATTCTCGCTTTTTGACCCCTATTGCTATTTCTGGTCCCAGGAGCTCGGAACCCGGGCCTTTTCTGTCTTCGGTCACTGAACAACCAATAATTAGCACTGCTCTCGTTGCAGCTGCTTCTCAACCTTCAACGCCAACAGCTTCACACCCCTCTACACCATTTATACCTTTACCACTAGCACTCATTGTATCTCCTACACTGGCAACAGGCGCTCGAGAGAGGACTGCTTCTCCACCCTGGTCTCCCTACCATGGGAATTTGGGGCACAATTACTCACCTCCTTCCCAATATCCCCGAGGGAGGAGGAGTGCCACTCTTTCAGTCTCGAAGGGGTGCCATCTACTGTCTAGGCCAGTGGAGCTTGCCAACTACCTGAAACCGCTGGCTTCAGAGAAAGATAAGAAGAAAATACGCTCCCTTTGGGGGAGTGTTTGTTGAACAATGCAATGCATAACACGGCAGCGGTACTGCATTTGCTTTCTTCATTTATTTTCTATTTTTCTATAGAAACGGGATTTCTAACCATGATATTCTTTTTACAAGCAAATTTCCTTGATTTCAAGGGCCTGTTGAAATTTTATTCTACATAAACGAGGACTCACCTCCGAACGAGATCAACTGTTGGCCGAACGGGACTAACTTGTTGCGTGCCTCCCGCTGTTGGAGGCAAAAGTTGCTGAGGGGGGCAAAAAGAGACCCGCTTGCAGCAAAGTGAGCAAGAAGTAATGGTCCACAACCAAGAAGCCACTCAACGACATGCACAGCTTCAAGATGCTAAGGCTAAGTGGGCTAAGCTTCAAGATACTATGATGGTTGCTGCCAAGCGCGAGTCTGCCTCCAAGGAACAAGTGAATAATTTGAAGGCGGCATTGAGTTTCAAAACCAAGGAGGCCAACGCCGCAGAAGAAAAGAGGGCCAAAATGGAGGAGAGGTTCAAGAAGATCATGGAGCAAAACTGGATCCATCTATCTATAACTCGTGATCTTGATACCAGCCTCGGTGCCATGAGATCTGAGAGGGTCGGCCTCTAGGGCGATATTGACAGACTTAATGAAAAGCTCCAGTATCAAGGAGATTCCCTCGTATTAGAGAAGACGTATGCTATGTATCATAGGAGGAGAAAACCTTTGGAAGAGGCCAAGGTGGGCATCTTTAACATTGATGATTGCATCGCCATGGCTCGAGAACTGGAGCTAACTACACGAGAATGCCTCCCTGCTCGGCCTGCTGCAACTGACTCTTCGAGCACTAGTTACGAGTATTCGGGAACCGAGGATGAAATTAAAGAGAATGATGATGAAGGCCCAGGCACCGAACCAGCAGCTGATCCGCCCTCTTCCACCGGGGGAATGCAGATCCTTCTCCTGGTGGCGATAATGCTAAGATTCATTCTTCTTTTCTTTTGTTGTTTTATTTTTGTATATTTTAATCATGGCAAACCTTTTATCGGGTTTGGAATTTTGATAAATGAAGATAATTTTCCATTAAGTGTAGTGCAAGGTGCATTCTATTTGCGTTGAATTAGTCAAAGCTTTGGGTATATTTTCATCTGATAGCTTCTGATTTCGGACATGAGTCCTTCTGGAACCAACTCTTTACTATGAGTATTTTATAAGAGAGGGCCCTCTTATGTTTACGGTGATCGTGAAGAGGACGTCCCCTATTCAATTCAACACAAGCGTTTGAAGTGTTTTTTTGTTAATTTTCAAATGATAAAATCAACTCATTGTTTTGACAAGAAATAAGATAAAAATAAAAGGACTTTATTTTATTCCTTCTATCTTTAAAAGTACATAAGCATTAGTTTACTAAAAAAAAAGAAATTGCCAATACATATGGCTAACTTGTACAACTTATTTCTACGGGGCTGGCCATGCAGTCTCCGATCCCGATGAAACATTATTATTCTCGGTTCTCGCAGTCCTTGATGTTCGTGGCAATCTTGTTGTCGTATCTTATACTAACCCCACTCCCCAAGTGTTTGAATGCGAAATATGTGAATTGGAACATTGGAATTCTTTCTTCGTTTGTTGAAACACTTGTGAACGGTTAAGTAGTCTTTGGTTCGATAGCAAGTTTTGCTTCCCATTAGGAACTTTCTATCGAGCCAACGATTATTTAACCGTCCCATAGTGGTTTATTACCTCAATACCTTGTCATTTAAAGGACTTGTCCTTGCCGATGACCTTCTTTCATAGTATGCTTTCCATTGTTGCCTCGTTTAAAATCTTGCTAGAAAAATCCAATTGGGACAAAAACTAGTCGAAGGGAAAAAGAGTGCAGCACATACTTTTAGTATTGATAGGACCCATCAGCAGTAGTAACTTAAGGTGAGTCACATTCCAATTACTGGGCAATTGGACTTCCTCTTTATTTTTAATTCGTATGATCCCTTACCGGTGACAGCTGAAACCCGGTAGGGACCTTCTCATGTTGGACCCAGCTTCCTAGAGTTGATTTCTCGAGTGCTCTGAGTCACCTTTCTCAAAACCAAATCTCCTACTTTGAAGTAGCGTAGATTGGCCCTCCGATTATAGTATTTTTCCATTCTTTGCTTTTTAGCCACCATCCTCACATGTGCCAAGTCCCTGCATTCATCGAGCAGATCCAGCCTTACCAGTAATGCCTCATTATTTGCTTCTTCATTTGCTCAGGAAAACTGTAAAGTTGGTTCCCCTACTTCTACCGGTATTAGATCTTTCGCGCCATATACGAGAGAGAAAGGTGTCTCTCCCGTGCTTGACTTTGTCGTCGTTCGATACATCCATAGCACACCTGGTAACTCTTTAGGACATTGGCCTTTAGCAGCTTTTAACCTTTTTTTCAGGTTTTGGATAATTGCCTTATTGGTTGGCTCCGCATGTCCATTAATGCTCCGATGATATGGTGAAGATGTAATTCTCTTGATTTTAAGATCTTCCAGAAATTTAGTGATATTTGATCCTATGAACTATGGCCTGTTATCACAGGTGATCTCCTTTGGTATCCTGAACCGGTAGACTATGTGTTCCCGCAGCAAATCGACCACTTCGCGCTCACCGATCTTTTGGTAAGGACCTTCTTCAAACCATTTAGTAAAGTAATCGGTTAAAATTAAAAGGAATCTTACCTTTCCGGGACCTGGTGACAGCGGACCAACTATATCCATCCCTCATTACATGAATGGCCATGGGGATAGTACCGAATGCAAGAGTTCCGCCTGTTGGTGTAACAACTGTGCGTAGCGCTGGCATTTGTCGCATTTCTGAATGAAAGTGTTTATGTCTTGTTCCATCCGAGGCCAATAGTATCCTACCCTAACCAACATTTCCACCAACGAGTCTACACCTGAATGGTTCCCGCAAATTCCTTCATGGACCTCTCCCAACACATAGTCCGCCTCCGAGGCCCCTAAACATCGGGCCAACGGGCCTTGGTACGATCTCCTATATAATTACCCATCCATGAGACAGTAACAATCCGCTTTGCTGCGTAGTGCCTGGGACGCCTTCGGGTCTTCGGGTAATTTTCCATGTCAAAGATATTTAATAAACTCGTTCCTCCAGTCCTAGACTAAGTTGGTTGAATTAACTTCACAGTAACCATCCACATCTAATACCGAATGTGAAGTTAAACGACAGTACTGGAGTCCGGTCCCTTCATCTCCGTAGACGACCCCAAATTAGCCAATGCATCTGCTTCCACGTTCTCTTCTCTCAAAATGTGTGTGGTCGACCACTCCCTAAATCGTGCAAGCAATGCCTGAACTTTATTCATGTATAGTTGAATGCGCTCCTCCTTTGTGTCGAATATCCCATCGTGGTTTACTACCAGCTGGGAATCACATTTGATCTCTTGACCTCAAAACCTAGTCCCCTGGCTAATTCGTGTCCTGCAACCAAAGCCTCTTTATCGGCTTCATTGTTAGTTAATGGAATAGTCTTAATGGACTGCTTCAGGGTTTCCCCAAAGGGCGTGATTAGAACCACCCCGAGCCCGAACCCTTTTATGTTGGAAGCTCTATCTGTAATCAAGGTCCAAACTCATGATGTTGTTTCTGACACCAGCACTGCTTCTTTAGCAGCTAGGGGCATTACCCTGTGACTAAAATCAGCCACGAAGTCGATCAAAACCTGTAACTTGATGGCAGTACAGGTTTGAACTCAATGTCAAATTCACTAATTTTAACTGCCCATTTAGCCAACCGGCCTGACAACTCAGGTTTGTGAAGAACATTCCGCAAGGGGAAGGTTGTCACAATGGCTATTGGGTGGCACTGAAAATAAGGCCTAAGCTTTCAAAAGGCGACTACGAGAGCTAAGGCCAGCTTTTTGAGGTGCGGATAGCGAGTCTCCACTCCTAACAATATTTTACTAACATAATAGATAGAAAATTGCGTACCTTCGTCCTCTCAAACTAAAACAGCACTTATCGCTACTTCTGAGACCGCTAGATATATCAACAATTGTTCACCTTACCTCTATTTTGATAGTAGGGGGGCTTGATAGGTAGCGTTTCAAGTCTTTCAAGGCCTACTGGCATTCCAAAGTCTATTCGAAATTGTTCTTCTTCTTCAGAAGTGATAAGAACTGATGATAGTTTTTCGAGGATCGAGATATGAACCTGCTCAATACGGCCAATCTTCCGGTTAGCCTATGTACTTCTTTTTACGCTCCTTAGTTGGTCCGCGATGTCTTCGATGGCTTTGATTTTATCGGGATTTACCTTGATCCTTCTTTGTGAGACCAAGAACCCCAAGAACTTACCGGAGCCTACCCCTAACGCATATTTTCCGGGTTGAGTTTCATGTTATGCTGCCTTAAGATATCGAAGGTTTCTTAGAGGTGTTTCAAATGATCACCTGCACTAAAAGACTTGAGTAACATGTCATCGATATATACTTCCACTATTTTTCCTATTTATCTTTCAAACATCTTATTAACGAGCCTTTGATAAATGGTTTCGGCAATTTTAAGCCTGAATGGCATCACATTGTAATAGTATGTGCTAAATTCGTTATAAACAAAGTTTTTTCCTGATCCTCCGGGTTCATCTTGATTTGATTATACCTGGAGTAGGCATGGCGGAAACTCATTAACTCGTGCCCGACCGTTGCATCAATTATTTGATCAATATTTGACAATGAAAACGAGTCTTTAGGGCACGCCTTATTTAAGCCCTTATTACACACATTCTAAACTTGTTATTCTTCTTTGGAACCACAACTACATTAGCTAACCATTCGGGATATTTTACCTCCTGCATTGAACCGATGTCGAGTAGTCGAGTTACCTCTTCTTTAACAAACCTGTTTTTGACCTCGGCTATTGGGCGTTTCTTTTGCCTCACCGATGGGAATTTTGGGTCTAAGATTAGCTTGTGCACGACCACCTCTAATGGGATACCCGTCATACCGAGCGCGACCATGCAAAACAATCAATGTTAGCTTTAAGGAAATTAATAAATCCTAATCTGAGTTCGGGATTGAGTCTTGTTCCCAAGTGAAACTTTTCTTTCCAAGAACTCTTCGAACAAAGCCACTTGCTCGAGTTCTTCTGCGGTAGACCTGGTTGCATCTGTCTCCTCCAGTACCTGAAATTATCTCGGTACGTGGTGGGATTCCGACGGCTCCTCGTCTTTATCATCTTCATTTGACAAGGGAGAAGGCATCGGTTTCGATAATTACTATTTGCTGGGATCCTTCCCTTTGCTGCCAGAAATCGATATTGCGTTCGTCTCTCTTGCTGCTGGTTGATCTCCTCTGATTTCTTTGATTCCCTCCGGGGTCAAAATTTTCAACAGTTGGTGGTATATTGAAGGCATAGCCTTCATCTCGTGTATCCACGGTCTTCCGAGGATTATGTTGTAGCTTATCTCGCCGTCTATCACTTCAAATAATGTGGTCTTCGTTACCCCTTCGGCGTTCGTGGGCAGCAGGATCTCTCCTCTGGTTATCACACTTGTCAGGTTGAACCCAGCTAAGAGTTTTATCGTCGGAGCAATGCTTCCGGTCAACTTTGCTTGTTCCAGCACTCTCCTTTGAATGATGTTGGCTGAACTTCCTGGATCAACCAAAACATGCTTAATTTTGAAATCTAAGACATTGAGAGAGATTACCAGAGCGTTGTTATGCGGGAGAAGAAGTCCGGCAGCGTCTTCCTCTGTGAAGGTGATATCATCTTCGGTGACTTCTCGGAGTCTCTTGCTGTGAGTCACTGAAACCTTTGTATTTTTGGATGCTGAGAAGGTTACGCCATTAATTTTATTCCCTCCGAAAATCATGTTGATAGTCAACCAAGGAGGATCTTCTAGTATCTTCATAGGCTCCGCATTGTCTCGGCTACGGCCGTAATTGTTCTTGGTCCAGTCGCTCAAGAAACTCCCTGAGATGGCTGTTCTTCAACAACGTCCCTACCTCTTCAGCAGATGCCGGCAATCCCCAGTTCGGTGGCCATGAGTCCCATGATATTCACACTATAAGTTAGGATCCCTCTGGCTGGGATCAGATCTGATTGGCTTCTCGAGTCGTGCTTCTTTGATATTCCTCATTGCTGATACCAACTCCACTACGCTGATGTTGAAGCTGTAATCCGATAACTTGGGATATGTGGAGTCCCGGACCTCAATATCTCTTTTTCTTGTAATGATCTATTGTTCCGGCCACGGTCAATTCTTCTTTCAGGACCGAATCTATCCGAGGACTGGAACCCTTTGCTGCCGCGTCCTTCGTTCTCTCGTATGGCAGGAAACAGCTTTTAGAAGGTCGTCAGTCTGCATCAAAATTGCTTTTGAACTTATCCTGGTTTTTGTCTCGGTTCCATCCCTTGGTTGATGTCGGGAACCTGAGCTAATCGTCTTTTATCCTTATTTTTTATTCATAACGGTTATGAAAATTCGCCCATGTAGTCGCTTGGAACTCGAACAGGATTTCCTTCAGGTTTCGGAGGTGTCGGAGCTCCTCGGGTTCAAACCCTTTGTGAACGCCTCCGCTGTCCACTTGTCTAGTACGACCGGTAGCAACATCCTTTCTTTCTGGAACCTGATTATGAACTCCCACAGCAATTTGGACCCACCTTGCGCGATCCTAAATATGTCCGCCTTCCTAGCTTGGACCTTCCTTGCCCCAACATGGGCCTATGAATGTATCTTCAAGCATTTCAAAAGAATCAATCGGATGCTCGGGTAAGAGTGAATACCATGTTAGGGCCCTCTTTGTGAGGGTTTCACCGAACTTCTTCAGCAAGACCGATTCGATCTCATATTAAGCCAAATCGTTCCCCTTTACAGCAGTGGTGTAGGTTGTTGTGCACCTGTGGATCTGAAGTCTCATCATATTTGGGTATGTCTGGCATTTTGAACCTTTTCAAAAGCAACTCCGGTGCTGCTCTTGGTTCAAACGACAACTGAGTGTATTTTTTGAATCTAGCCCCTTCAACACTGGTGGCGCGCCCGGAATCTAATCCATTCGGGTGTGAAATTCCTTTGTGTTTTGATCCATCCGTTCGTTCATTTTCCTCATAAATCTCATGAGCTTGGCTTTGAAGGGATCATTCTTGTTATCGTTACCAGATCCACTACTAGTCCCCGCGACACCGTCGAAACCGACCTCTCCCCTTTGGGTATTGTTGTCAACTCTTTGAGCCCTTTCCGTTTGCGTTGTTGGAAGAGCCTGACAATGCTTGCTTCAATTCCGTCATCACCTGATCCTGTCTTGAGAGGTGGCCCATGATGGCTTTCTGTTGCTCTCTCAGGAATCTTACTGTTTCCAGAACATGTTCCTCTTCCGCGTCATTGGGAGTTGGCTCCCGTACATGTCAGGGGTACTGTCCTTCACGGACCGAGGTTGTCTCATCCCCCTCTTTGCGCGTGTCGCTGATTGAATCCTCATGTTGAGGCAGATTTCATGTCCCTCAACATTGTGTGCGATGTTGACATTGTTAGTTGTTATATTCGGTTTCTTGCTAAGGAACAAAGAATCAAAAAAGTTAGTAATACACGCAAGGATCAAATCAATTACGCAATTATCTAAACCCAACGGTGGGCACCAAACTGTTTACCGGTAAAACGGTACAGTTGAATTTGTTACGTGTTTTATAGACAAGCGAACTGATTTGATCCAAAATTGGTAAATAAACAAGATTATAAGTAAGACTTAGTGACTAAGATTGAAGAAGATGGAAATCTTGGCTCCGAGAACAACGTCTCCGAGAACAACGTCTCCGAGGACAGAAATAAGAACACTATAATAAGCAAATAAAGTTGTTTTAATTGAGAGCGAAAGTGTAATACAGCATAAGTCTTGCCAAGGAATTCCCCCTCC
>MCJB01051830.1:104925-121816 GCA_002018475.1 Nicotiana obtusifolia
CCCCCCCCACAATGATTGTTAAGCCTGCTATTTATAGCTATATATATGGAAACAAGACCCAAGGATCAAGCCCCACTTAAATGACAATAAAGGAGCCATTGATGAATATGTAACGGCAGGCCATGAATGCAAATATTCTCTGCAACGGCTGCCCATTTAATGGCAGAGAATATTCTTCATTGAATGATATCTTATGGCAAATATTCGGCCTGCTCACATTGAACAATGCTCCCTTCGGGGTTTATCCAATATCAACTGCAGCTTGTCGTTCACTGTACTTGTAGTTACTTGACTCGCCTTTTATCTATCTTCGGTTCTGCGTGGATGATATCATTCGACCATTTATTACGGGCCAATTTTACCCTATACAATCACTATCTATATTTATGTAATAAAACTTTTTAAATTGCCAAGAGAGAAAAAATGATAGAGTGAGACAGGGAAAGGTAAGGATAAGATGGTTCTTTAATTTTTAATGGGCATTTTGGTAATTCAAATTTCAACTTAGAGGCTTCCCATTTTTTAGTATAGTACGATACGTTATGATAGATATAGAAAGGCATGAGTTACAATTCAAAACCTCATGGGAGGTCTGTGATTATTTCTAAAATAAAATGTTGCATTAGAATTTAGGGATGTGCATGCCGCGTAGTTAAAGATATTCGTTTGATCTCCCTCCCCATGTTCTCATTATTCATACACGTACACATTTTCCGACACAGTGGACGGTTGTTGTCGCTCTTTTTGGTATATCCATCTGATCCTCTGTAAATCTTCTTTCTCTTCTTCTTTAAATGGACCTCTAAAGGTACTTATTTCTTTCACAATTTCTTTTGGTTACTTATAATTCCTTCGATTGAAGGATCCCATTTGGTATTTTCTTCTTCTTTGCATGATCAATGTCATTTCTTTCCATTTGAAAAAGCCAACGCTTGATCAGTTTGCATGTTTATGTATCCCAAAAGCATAAGTAAAATTCAGTCTGATTTAGTACATTAATGGATAATAACAAGTCTTCTTCACCAACATATCCATATAATACAGCTCCTCCATCTTCAACAAATAATCAATCGTATTCTTCTACTTTAAATTCTGGATCCGTCTCTGCATGTCCTCCTCCTGGCTCTGTTCCATACCCATATCCACAATACGTTCATTATCATCCACCTCTTTACACTACTCAACATTCTGGTCACCTTAACTACCATTATCCACCAGAATCAGCAATTAGACCCCACCAAAATAATATCCCTTTAGACTATAGTAATTATCCCTCACCATCACATGTAATTGGCCCTTCTCCTTATATATTCCATGCATATCACCCTCCTCAAATATCTTCTTCTAGACCTTTTCTTCAACAGCAAGGGAGTTTCAAGTTTGGTTCATCTCAAAGTCCATTAGAACCATCTCAAAGATATAATCAATCTCCTAGCCTCCAGCATCAAGATAGTTTATCATCTGTTAGTAGTTCCGCGGCGAGTAGTTTATCATCTGTAAATAGTTCTGTGGCTAGCTCTGATCATTGTATAAATGAGCCTTCTTTAGATGATCACCATACAAATGTTCATTTGTATGATAATCATCCTCCTGCCCCTGCATTAGCATCAGTTCCTAATGTCACTGCAACATATCACTTAGGACCAAGAGCTGTAGTGACTAACTACAATGTCCAAGGAACTATATATGGACATCCTAATTCCTCATTCTCAAAGAGTGAAGCATTTTCTGTTGTCCAATTCGAGTCGTCTTCTAAACCAACTCATTCAAGAACAAGTAGTGGTGAACTACAAAATAATTGGGGTATGCAAGTTATGCCATTTATGCCTTCTAAAAAGGTTTTGCTCTTACATGGGAATCTTGATATTTGGGTATGTGAAGCAAGAAATCTCCCAAACTTGGACATGTTCCATAAGACCATAGGGGATATGTTTAACAAAATGGGGACAAAGATTGATGGGAACCTAGGTCACATGACAAGCGATCCATACGTGTCAATTACAGTAGCAGGTGCAGTTATTGGGCGTACTTATGTCATAAACAATAATGAAAATCCAGTGTGGATGCAACATTTTAATGTACCTGTTGCACATTATGCTGCTGAAGTACAATTTCTTGTAAAGGATAATGATATGGTAGGTTCACAGCTTATAGGGACAGTAGCAGTCCCAGTGGATCATATATATGGAGGGGGGAAAATTGAAGGGTTCTTTCCAATCTTGAACAATGGAAAACCTTGCAAGGCCGGAGCTGTTTTAAGGCTATCAATTCAGTATTACCCGATGGATCAATTAAGCTTTTACCACCATGGAGTTGGAGCAGGTCCTGAGTATTATGGGGTTCCGGGGACTTATTTTCCGCTTAGGATGGGTGGATCAGTTACTCTTTATCAAGATGCTCATGTGCCTGATGGATGTCTTCCAAATTTGAAGCTTGACAATGGAATGCAACATGTACATGGAAAGTGCTGGCACGACATATTTGATGCAATATGCCAAGCTCGACGATTGATATACATTACTGGATGGTCAGTGTGGCATAAAGTGAGACTGGTTAGAGATGATGATTCTGTAGAATCTAGCTCTCTTGGGGAACTTTTGAAGTCAAAATCACAAGAAGGAGTGAGAGTGTTGCTTCTCGTGTGGGATGACCCCACTTCAAGAAGCATCCTTTGTTATAAAACGGTAAATCAATGTATTTGTGATGAACTGCTAATTGTTTTTAGGTGTAGCAATTGCATATTCAAGAATCTTTGTGGGACTCGAATGAATCTGTGTCTTAGGTTGTTGTTTGCAAGAATTTTTTAATGGTTTGATATAGATTTCTTCAGTTATCCTTTTTCTTTTCAGATGATGGTGCAAAGTCTTAGAAGTACATATCTGTGTATTCACATTCACATACATTCTATCTGCTATCTGCTGTTTGTTAATTGATTGCCAATGCTCACAATCATAGGCACTTTGATTGTAGTAAATTGACAGCTAATTTAAACTACAAAGAAGAATGAGTTTAATTTATGGTTGACAGTCTTTAAAATTTGCTGCATCAACTAATACAGGTGGAATGAATCCATTCATCAATTTTGCAAGATTGCTTGTAATTCTATCATATCTAAGGATGATGCATTTGTTAATATTCGTTCATTCCAATGGGATGAACTAATGATGTACCTTTTTAGGATTTATTTAATAATGCTAATATATTAGGCCACTGAGGATCTATCAGAAACAGCCTCTCTACCTTCACAAGGTAGGGGTAAAGTCTGCGTACACACTACCCTCCCCAGACCGCACTTGTGGAGTAACACTGGGTTTGTTGTTGTTAATATATTAGGCATCTATGATCTTTTTGATTTTCATGTGAACTTGGCAGCATTTCGGTTGATGTTCTTCTGTCAACTTAATGTAGCTTTAGTGTTTATGATTTAAATTTGAAACATCCAGGACGGCGTAATGCAAACCCACGATGAAGAGACCCGTCGTTTTTTCAAGCATTCATCTGTGCAAGTGTTGCTTTGTCCTCGTGTGGCAGGAAAACGTCATAGCTGGGCTAAGCAGAGGGTATGTTAGTTATATTGTTACTTTTGATAGTTATTTTGGCAATGTACTGCATCTTTTTTAGCATAATTTGTAGCATTTTGGGAAAATTCTCAGTTCTTTAGGAAGCTTATTTGAAATCAGAACAGCTGCAAGCTTGGATGTTGAGTTGTTGCTGTTTAATATCTTCCTCTATTCTTAATACATTTGTAGATTCATATTTGGTACCTATATATTCTCCTTTATTTCCCTTCCTTGCTAAATGGACAGATGAATTTCATGCGAGCTATTGTCAATGATAGTCTCTCAACAAAATAAAGTATGATCAAACATTAATGCTTGTTTAACTATATTTTCCTGCCTTTCTTCTATGTTTCTTTTCTAAAACATCCTAGTACCAAACATTGAGGATGTGTGTTGATGCCCCACTATGTGATAGAAGATTCTTGTTGACTCTTGTATTGCATGATATATACCAGTTTGTCTTAAGAGTTTAAAACTGCAGGTCTTTCCTCATGAGGGGAAGTGTATAAGAAGTTTATATCTTGGCGTTGTTCCGACAGATACTGCTCAATCTAAATTAATTGTTTAAATTTTCCCTGAGACTAACATCTTATAAATCTGCTATTCAGGAAGTTGGAGTAATTTATACACATCATCAGAAAACTGTGATAGTGGATGCTGATGCTGGAAACAACCGGAGAAAAATCATAGCATTTGTGGGAGGACTTGACTTGTGCGATGGGCGATATGATACTCCAGAACATCCTATATTTAGAACCCTGCAGACAGTGCACTCAGATGACTATCATAATCCCACTTATACAGTAACTTCATATCCTTGCTATCACTTGCTTGTTTTTTGAATATATTGATTAGGAATTGTTCATTTGGTTCTCGACTTTCCACCATTTATACTATTTATGTGAACACCATCTCTTTCCTTACATAAGGATACTGATCTGAAGCTAATATGTTAACTTGCATGGCGAGGGTTTACAATCACAATCATGATGTCTAAAACTATATGTTTAGACCTATTAGTCCATCTTATAGTCGTGTTTCTTTACAGATGGAAAAGAATTCATGTCCTAACATTTCCCTTTCCATCTTACAAATAAACATCACTTTTCGTGTTTCTTGGACAGTAATCCATCTGAATGTACTTAACAGGGGAGTACTACTGGTTGTCCAAGAGAACCATGGCATGACTTGCACTGTAAAATCGATGGTCCAGCAGCATATGATGTTCTGACCAATTTTGAGGAACGTTGGTTAAAGGCTTCAAAGCCTCAGGGTATCAGAAAGTCGAAGAAATATGATGATTCTTTTCTCCGAATAGAAAGAATGGCTGAAATTCTTGGTATTGCTGAGACTTCATCTACGAGCAGCAGCACCGATCCTGATAATTGGCATGTGCAGGTGAGTTATGAACTTAGTATCAACTGCTTTCGAGATTTAACTGGAGGACTAGCATTAATCTTGTGGATAAATTTTCTTTCCTTTCTTACACAGATCTTACGCTCTATTGACTCAAATTCAGTCAAAGGCTTTCCCAAGGATCCTAAAGAAGCTACAATGAAAGTGAGAAAGATAGCTGGAGAAGGGGGTGTCAAATATAGTTTATTTACAGTTATTCTAATTTTCTTTTTTTATCTTGCAGAACCTGGTATGTGGAAAAAATGTACTTATTGACATGAGTATCCACACAGCATATGTGAAAGCCATTCGTGCTGCGCAACATTTCATTTACATTGAAAATCAGTACTTCATTGGTTCCTCATACAATTGGAGTCAATATAATGATGTAGGCAAGAAACTGTTCTTTCTCTGTGTAAAGCACTGTAATCAAATGTCACCCTATGATGAATAAGTAACCCTAAGATAAATGTCAATTCTTGTAGGTAAGCCCATCGCGTATAGGTTTGAGATCTTACCATTCCAACCATACTTGCATCTTTGTTTGGTTAACTGATCTTACCTTTTGACAATTTTACCTATCTTGGAAGAATGACATAATACTTTAAAGACTTCCTTATTCTACTGTCGCCTTAGCATATCAGATACCTGAGAGTTATGTTTTATGCAGGTGCCAATAATCTGATTCCAATGGAAATTGCACTTAAAATTTGCGAAAAGATAAGAGCACATCAAAGGTTTGCAGCATATATTGTCATCCCAATGTGGCCAGAGGGTGATCCAACTGGGGCTGCTACACAGAGAATTCTTTTTTGGCAGGTAAAACCTGCCTAAATTGCTAAGTTGATTATGAAAAATCGAGATGCAGTTACCACGCTACGTCTTCTAACGTTATTAGAGTGTGACCAAAATATTGTGGAATATGAAGTTTCCAGTTTAGCAAATAATCAACTTTTTTTGCTAATTGTAATAATTTGTGCAGCATAAGACAATGCAAATGATGTATGAGACTATTTACAAGTGTTTGGTGGAGGTTGGACTCGAGGATGCTTTCTCGCCACAAGATTATTTGAACTTCTTCTGTCTTGGTAACCGTGAGGCCGATGAAGGGGAAAATGAGAATGCTGGTGCTGCTAGAACTCCCCAGGTACTTCCATATTACGTCCCTTCTCCGACAAAAGAACCCAAACAATCCCAAAATTCTATCTACTTTTGGAATTCTCTCTTTTTTCTTTACTTTGCTCATATCTTCTTGCCTAAACGCATCATCGCAAGATGACACTTCTGCTTATGCTTTTCTTTGAAGGATAAGTCTTTGCAAACCACCTAGTATTAGGAGCTTTGCCTTTTAATTGCCTCCTAAATTTGTTGTAAAACTCTCTGTGTAGACTCTAGCTAGCACAGTTCACATTGTTAATCACATGGTTTAAATATGATGTTTCAGGCACTGAGTAGAAAATACAAAAGATTTATGATATATGTTCATTCTAAAGGAATGATTGTGGATGATGAGTATGTCATACTGGGATCTGCAAACATCAACCAACGCTCGCTAGAAGGCACTAGAGACACAGAGATAGCGATGGGAGCATATCAACCTCATCATACATGGGCAAGAAAACAGTCAAGTCCTGGCGGACAGGTCATCCTTTACAGATCCTATATATGGACTGAATAATTTGGTTGAAATTTTCTCCCTATTTTAGTGCTAGCTAATACTGCAAGAGCTGATCCCTTTCCCCCACCTGCCTAAAGAAAAAATAAGGAATTACTTAATGTGTTAACTCCTCCACCTTTTCAGGAGAGGCCAATTTGAGAGCTAATTGAGTAAACAATAGATGAAAAACTAATATAAGTTGACTCAATTTCTGTTTATAAGATTCCACTTAAATTTTATAAAAGGCACCCTATTAATGCTGGATATGGTGAACCTTCATGTGCTCAGTGATGATTCATATCTCTTGAAACTCTCAGATTAAATGGTTTTTTCTCAATGCTATTGTTTGATGTTTTATTTTCGCTCAACGCAATCATCTGATCTCTTTGTTATGTCTTTGTGTAAATTTCTCTTATGTAGATATACAGATATAGAATGTCTCTCTGGGCTGAGCATTTTGGAGTTGTCGATGACTACTTTACACGTCCAGAGTCTCTAGAATGCGTGAGGCGTGTTAGATCAATGGGTGAAGCAAACTGGAAACAATTTGCATCTGATGAAGTAACTGAAATGAGAGGGCATCTCCTAAAGTACCCTGTTGAAGTTGATAGGAGAGGCAAGGTGAAGAATCTTCCAGGATTTGAAGAATTTCCAGATGTTGGTGGAGATATAATTGGATCCTTCCTAGCCATTCAAGAAAATCTTACCATTTGAATTTCTCTTTTCTTCCCTGACTTGTACTTAGAGACTACTAATAAGTGTTTTAAGCTCTCGTTATGTGCGGGATTTGTGGAAGAGTCGGACCATATTGAATCTATTGTTTGCAGTCTTACTTTGCATTTCTAGAAAAGGTTGTTCCACAGATGGAACCCGTGACATCCTAGTCATACGGCGGCAACTCTTACTGTTGTGTTGTGCCAAGGTTCCCTTTCATATATTAGGTCTCTCACCAATGGAGGTGTGTACCCATTCATTGCTAAGAGTTAACATACAGAGAGAGGCAGAGGGTATCAAGGATGAAGTTTTCTGTCCATTGATTCATAACAGATACATACAGAAAAAAGGTAGTGTGATGAGGTTGAGTATTTAGTAGCAGAAAAATGGTTAGTTATTTTTTCCAAGGTTCTTTTTTTTTTTTTGAGTTAATTATCTGAGTCTGCTCAAGCTTGCAAAGATTTATGTATTGGACTGTAAGTTGTACCATTCATTTTGAAGAAACTTAGTGGGCGTTTGGACATAAGAATTGTAAAATTCCAAAAAAAAAGTGAAAAAAATTTTCAAGTGAAAATGTTGTTTGAAAATTAGAGTTGTGTTTGGACATGAATATAATTTTGAATTGTTTTTGAATTTTTATGAGTGATTTGAGCGAATTTTGAAAAACAGCTTTTTGGAGTTTTTTAAATTTTCAAAAAATTCCAAAATGCATCTTCAAGTGAAAATTGAAAAATTTATGACCAAATGTTGATTTTGAAAAAAAGTGAAAATTTTTCGAGAAAAAGTAAAAAAAAATTTATGTCCAAACGGGTTAAACTCTTTGCTTTCATGACTCACTGCTTTTATTTGTGTTTGTACACGACGGCAGGGGTCAGGGCTTTCTTTTCCCTTGAAGAAATTTGATCAGAAATTAAGTCAATTTTGGTCAAGAATGTGATGTATTAAACTATAGTGTAACTGAGAAACATGAAAAAGAGTAGTGCGCAAAATAAAAAGACCAATTTGTTGAGAGTGGGATTTGAACCCACGCCCTTTCGGACCAGAACCTTAATCTGGCGCCTTAGACCAACTCGGCCATCTCAACTTGGTGTTGTGGCTTTTGTTAATAATTAATTAAAATTATAATACATTTGCGATGTAATTATCACTGTCTAGATTTGTACCCAACTAATGATGTAACATAGCATAAGTGACCTAATATCAATTCACAATCAAATGATTCGTATCCGACTTAAATGTTGATATTCTCCTTACTATTATGTCGCGTTAATCTGGACCAGTTGATATCATATAAATATCATAAAGTCTTTCTACTTTTTAATTTAAAAAAAAAAAAAAAGCAGATCAAGATCATATATAAAAAGATCTTCGTTACAAGAAGTAGTTTAAGCTTTAAACAAAAGCAATGCTAACATATCTATCCTTAAACAACTTTTTGTTGGTTTTATTCCAAGTCCCTACTTGGCAGAGTAAACTAAAATTCTTTTGGGAACATAAACATTATGAATGCACCACGTCAATTACCAGGAAAATAACTTTGTTTTTCTTTGCTCCATCAACTAGATTCTCTTTGGGATGATAATTTAACTCAGTGATTAGAGTATAATTTAGTCGAAGGTATATTGGAAATAGCCTTTCTATCCTTCCATAATAAGGTTAAGGCTGTATACGTCTTACCCTTCTCAGGAGTTTGTTGTTGTTGGTTAGAGTACAGCTTTTATACAACGATAGCCAATGGGAGTTACTCGTTCAAATTCAAAAGTAAAAACATATTACTCCTAGATAACATTGACTCAAGAATCAAAATAAACATAAACATCTTTTTCCAAGGAAAAGGATTTAGAAATTATTGATCAGAGGAAATTCGGAAATACATATTAGTTATCCACAAAAGTATAGAACATTAAACTTCACAACTGACAATGGCTGCCATTCATCAAAATCCACTTGAAAAGACACTACAATGATTAAGTTTACTTCAAATATTATAACCTGACTTACTGTGTTATTGAAGCTACAAAACAACTTTTCTTTAAAAGAATGAAAAAATTTCTACAAAATGGTTCTCGCCACTTTTGAGATAACGCTGTTTCCTAAAAAATTGAAGGCAACAAAATGGCCTCCATCCACCAATTGCTTTCTACATTATACCTTCTTGTTGGCCTGCTCTAAGTTTTTCTAATTCTTCTTCAGCATCTTTCAACTGTTCTTTCAATGTGGCTATTCTCATTTCTAACTCTTCTACTGAACCTCGAACGAGAGAAGGTTGATACGGTGTCAGAAAGCGATGTGAAAAGGCTTTGAGAGCTTCAACACCACAAACCTATCAAAAAGTGAGAAAAATCACTTATCAGACTGGAAATCTTTGTTTCTTGAATAGTTTAGAAGATATTTGATCAGTTTCTTCTTCCAAAGAAGACGGAACTTGTTTCCTTTTTCTTTTTTGTGGAGGTGGGGGTGGGGTGGATATCCAGGATATCTACAACAGCATCTTCAAACCTCTTGTGGCAGCAAAGGCAACTTGGTAATGTTGAAGTCGTCATATAACATGTAGAATTGGTCCAAGTATTTTTGTTGCATCCGCATCCTAGCCTTTAGCAGCTTGGATTCAACAACTAAAAACAATCACAAGTTCCAAGAATCAGCTCTTTCTCCCGTAGAAGAACAAACTTAGGATAAAAAGGTGATACATACAAGATTAAGCAGCACCGAAGAAAAAAGGAACAAGGAAGCAATACCACAGTACAAAAAAAAAAAATGAGACAGGTACCTTCTTCATCGAAAAGCACTTGGTTAATTATAATGTTATGTGTATCAATCTCGAATTTAGTGAGTTCCTGAACAAGTCTTTCAGTCTCATATAGAGAGAGGAATTCAGGAATGCAAACACAAACGAATGTCGTCAAGTCCTGTTAAAACAAGCAGAGTTAATGATAATGATAGCTTGAAAGTACTCCAAAGGGTGTAAGTAAACAAAAGAGAAAGAAGGAAATTTATTCAGCCATTCAGTAAGATTATCTGTAAGGAATTTTTCCTTGCCTTTTCCCAGGACAAGTAATAGGTTCGCAAAAGCCAACAAATGGATTACCAGGGAACAGCAACAGACTACTCCACCTCCACAATTAAAACTAAAAGGCAAGGAGAACATATGCGTTGTGTCGTAAAGAAACTGCTCAGATAAATAGTTGCTAGAACCACTAACGAATTGTTCAAACTAAGTTTCTGCAACAATGCAAGTGTTTGCAAAGAGGAAAAGAATGGGAACTAGACAGCACATCAGTTACATATCTGGCTTCTTGCAATTATGCGACTTCTAAAGCTATGGTGAATACTTGTAATGTGCTATGCAGGAATAGCAAAGAAATCTTCTTAACAGCAGATGCCAGCAGCAGCAGATGAAGGAAATTCACGACTAGTCCTTAATCCCATTACTTCAGTTTTCAGTTAATATTGTACCCCCTTATAGTTATGGTCACGCAACTACAGAGACATTCATGCGAAAGTTGTAAAATTTCTAGTTCTTGTTCAAGCTAAATAGTACCTCTTCTGCCACTGCCAACCCCCCCTTCATCAAAACAACACATTGAGAAGAAAGCTACATTTTGGTGGTTTTTCTTCTTTCAATTTTTTTTGGGGGTGGGAGGGGCTGTGGGCAGGAGTAGAAAAAATGCAAAAGAAACGATACAAATGCTCAGTCATACAGAATTCTAGTGCTAACTGCTAAAGTCTCATCGACAAGTGTCACAACTTTCGCTATGACATCTAACTAGTTCGGCTACTGTTAAATCTACCACAGCTTCCTGATTTTGTTGTTGCTGCTTATTCAAATTTTTCACCAGTTTTCCCAGGTCCAAAAAGAAGATTACCTGTACTTCACTAATTATTTACACCATGATCCAGCAAGCACAACATAAAAACAACTTCTTCATTATAAGGACGACCATTTCAAGGTAAAATCTTACTGGATCCTTGAACTGTCTGTTCACTTGTTCAATTATATCTTTCATGCCTTCAAGCTTGCCTAGGATTGCATCCTCACCAAATTCAGTGTCAACACCAAAGATTCGACTCATCTGCAATAGACACATGATCTTTTAGTAAATTCTATCTGGCAGATGAAGATGAACGATCTTTTTGGGAACATTTCCAAATGATCCTTATCTAGCAAAAGTAGCAACCCCCCCCCCCTTCCCCCCAAAATAATCATATTAGAGGCTCAAAGGGAAGAAAATAAGAAAAGAAGTTTTTTCAGGCAAGGGGAAGGGATTTACCTGACTTATTACGCCGCCAAATTTATTCCTCAAACTCATCACTTTGTCAAGCCCCTTCTCTAGTGTCGATGGGAATTGTAATAACCGGAGAGTATGTCCAGTTGGAGCTGTATCAAACACTATGACAGAATAGTCCATTGTTTGCACCAATCTAGAAAGAAACAAATGCAAATGAACTTAAGTCTAACTGATAAAGAAAACACACCAGAAATATTAGCAAAAGCCCAGCACATTTCGTGACCTTGAATGATCTACCAAATAGTAGCATCTAAGTACTATGAATGTACCATAAGTAAATAAATGTTGGTAATAGGACTTCTTTTTTTTTTTTTTTGATAAGGTTGGGAATAGGGCATGTTAAAAGCATCTATAGTGATAAAATAATTTTTTTAATAAGTCTATACTGATAAATAATTTGGAATTACCGAAAAAGAAAATCATTTTGGAATCCAAATTTGGACCTAGTGCAACTATAGAGCTCTTTTAATAAATACTATAAATTACCCCCCAAGACCTTAATCTCCTAGGACCTTAAGATCTTTATCCGCCTCATAAGCAAGTGAAAGAGAGTTTAATCCCAGATTTTCCAGCGCAGACTCCGAACACTAGCTCAATATCATTAAACCATTCCAAATACTGTTAAGAAAACAAGACAGAGAAATATAGTAACCAAGAAATTTGAAGCACCTAATTTAGTTACTTAGGTAAAACATGCTACTACAACTTTCTCCTCCCTCATATTTTGAATTTCTTTTGGGTGTCATAAATGTATCCTGTCTGATCTGGAACAAGAAAGGAAACATCCGATGCCAGATCCAAAGAGAATAGTTATCGACTTTACTTTTGGGAGTCTAGTGGCAAGTTCGGATGCTGAATTATGGGCAAGAAGTCGGGATTAAAACAGGAAAAAGGAATATTGAGAAATGATAAAGACAATGAGGCTGTCAGGATGTTGATGACCACTGATCAGTGATGTAGACGATGGCAAGGGTATCTTAACATGATGGATGTGGAAGATAATGGTTCATAATCGAGAGCAGATAGAGAATATGCCCAATAAAAAGAAAAAATTCAACAAATATATAGCACGTTCAATATCAGTCCCAGATCCCTTAGGTAAGAAACTTATGCGTAGGGTTGCATAACTCAAACCCAAGGGAGTTGGAACAGAAGAATCATCCACAAGTCGCATTTCTTCTATCAGTTACCCATCCTCATCTGAAAGATTCAATAGCCTGTTTACTACTGCAGTTAGATATAGTGAACTTTTCTCTTGTGAACCTGGCCATTTACTCACTGACCGTTTCTCCTTGACATTTGATTGTCATATCATGACAAAACAACCAACATGTCCACTTTTACTAACAATTTCCAATTAAATCATAATTTGTCTGATAAGGAACTAAATCACGAATATTATCAATTTACCAACTTTATATTTCATGTCATTATTCCCCACCACAGCAAGTACAAACTAGCCCAACTTAGATGAGACTTCTTATGGCATGGGAAAGCAGAAAAAGAAAATGTACTTGGTTGAAATAGTCAAGAGTACCAGCATCGGAAGAAAAAGGGGACTGGGTGTCAAGAACTTGAGGTTGCAACACAAGAGTTTATCATTTGAGTACTAGAGGTTCAACAATGATCAAGATTGTGCAAGGTGGTTATCCAGAATTGTAGTATTGCAGATTACTGGTGCACTAATCCAGTCACAGGGTCACATTGGATTGCTCTTCATTGACAATTATCTGCAGATTTCAGAATAAGGTGAACACTGAACTGAAAGCTGGAGATGGCCAAAAAAGAAAATTTAGCAGGATAGTGGATAGAGAACACCCCTCTGAAGATAATATTTCCAGATTTTAAAGAAATTTTGCAGGATAGTGGATAGAGAACATCCCTCTGAAGATAATATTTCCAGATTCTTTTTCTTAAAAGGTAAAGGTAATATATCCAGATTTATACCGCTTTATAATTGCAGACTGCAGAGGTGACATATATGGATCAGATTTAGAAGAAATCTCCAAGTTTCGGAAGTGGATAGATTAACCCAATTTTTCAGAAATTTCTGTAAATGATAATATACTTTTTGGTTACAAGGAGTAGAGGAAAGGAAGTAGTAAGAGTAAAAGTCACTGCAAATGACTTAGAAGGGTAAAGGAGCTATATTCTGAACCCGATCCGCTGGTTAGATAAAGAATGCAACTTTACTGTTAATCCTCTTACAACCTGCTAACAAATGCAGGTAAGGATGACAGGCAGCAGCTCTGGAATAGGTTCTCGAAATCTAATGCTCCCTTAAAAGCTAAGTTGCACGGACTCTTCAATTTTTATGCCGAACCTGTCTCGACACGACACTGGGACAGGTGCGGGTGCGGGATACATTTCGGATTCGGTCAACCAACTTCGGATACTTTGACCGTAGACCATGGCAAGAATTGGGGGGAAAATTGAGATTTTGATTTCTCAAAACAAATATAAAATAGATTTAACACATGGGAAATGGCATAGCTTCAATATTGTAGTCCTTTTGTCTTATATTCGCTGCTACAGTATGCATGTAAGTTTTTCACATAATATCTCCCAAATTTAGAATATCTTTATAGCTCTTTTTTTTTTTTTTAATAATTTTGAATGTTCTTAGCCGAATCCCAGCATTCGTATCTATAAGTCTGCAAAAGTCAAGGGCTAGTTGGCGCACAGTTCGAAACTTGTTCCACCTCCTCAACCTCGAATTGTCGTTTCAGCATTCCCTTGTCAATTAACTTAATATATGAATTGATGAAAGACAGGTGCCATCTAAGGGTGGTACCCAATACTCATTTTCCTCATATAAAGCTCAGTTGTATTTATGTCATATCTTCATGACTCTAATTGTCATGTTCCCACAATTGTTTCATTAATTTCTAAATTTCAAATTTTTTTTTTTTAGCAAAATATATAATTTTATTAATAGTAGAAGCAAACCACAACAGAAAAAGTACAAGTAAGGGGGACAATTAACCTTACCTTACAAATCCTATTGAGGCAAATAAAGGTCTCACCTATTAGCAAGAATGTAGAAAGAAAGAACTTGCGAGAACCAAATATTGTATGATTATCATAGAGTTTATAATACACTCTATGATGCTATTACATATGATAATGCTAATAAAATGACTTATTAAAAAGTAGTAAGACTTATAAAATTGCCCCTCTTTGTCGAAAGTTGTGATTTCTTCAATTTGAAACAATTTATCCTCTTCCTCCCACCTTTTCAAAAGATATTCAAAATTCATGGTTTATGTTTTGGTCGGAGGGACTTTGTTGACGTGGTTGCAACATCCCGTTTTTGCTTCGCAGCTCTCATTGGAAGCCGCCTAACGTTTACTTCGTCACTGTTCATGGCCATATCAGTAAGAGCTTGTGAAGTAGTGTTAGAAGTTACCGATGCATCTAAGAGCATTCTGTCTTCTGGAGATATCAGTGGGCTGCCTCTATGAGGCTGTTGTTGACGCTGCTGCTCTCCAGCTGTTGAAGTCGCTGGATTTGTGATTACATCCAGTGAGACTGATTTCGAGAGCACATGCTGCTGAGCTGCTGTGTTTTGTTTTTTCAATTCACTTGCTGCATTTCGGGAAATGAAGGCCGGAGCATTCAAGTTAAGCTTGCTATTTGGCAAAGTTGGCGAAGCTACTAATGGCATGTCATAATCACTGCTTTCAAAGACAACATAATCAGTCGAATCCCCGTCGTCGTCATCCCCCCAGTCCTCTTCTTCATCGTCAACTTGATCACACAAATCAAGCTGCCCAGATTCTCCATGTTCACCAAGAGAATGTTCCGACTGTGGAGGTATTTCAAAGACGGTGGTGTTCAATTTGACTAATGGTTGTCCCACCATATTGGTATGCGCCATCATTGCAATTTGGGCATCCATTATGATCTTTTCAGCTTGAGGACTAGAAAAAAGCATTGTGGACACCTTGGTACTGTTGCCCGACAGTTCTTCCTCCAAATTTGTCTTTGAAGCATTTCCTTGAACATCCATTTTCATTTTCAATGTAGCTGTTTCTTCTGGTATTTCCTTCTCTTTCTTGTTGTTGCCAGTGTTCAATTGCCCTTGATTCCTTACCTGCCTCACATGCTCATTGACTTCCTTTACTGCTCCCTGACTTACTATTTTTTTTTTTGATTGAAATGAGTTATTTATTGATAGCTTAGCAAAAATTTACAAAGGAGGGGGACATAAACCTTACCTCGCCAAAAAAGTACATGTATCTAGTCATTCTAAAGCGTTGACTATAGATACCTTGATAGTAGGTAGTGAGTCCTATACAAAGATGATGTGTTAAAAGTTCTAGGTCATCTATACACAAATCTTGCTCTGTGGATATGTTGTTGATTCTCTGTTCCTTTGGTTGCGGAGTTGGATCAGTTTTGGCATACAAAGGAGTGTTGTGATTGGCCTGGGTGTAAATTATGCTAAGCCTGTGAGGGATGATGCTTTTATAGGTAGAGGGTGATTGGAGCAATTGTATTAGAATGAGCACCGATGGTGCTAATACCACACAATACAATTGCGCCAATGACCTACCCCTATAAGAAGCATATCCTGTTGACATGATTACGAAATCCAGTTGATGAGTCTGTGCACTGTTGCGAGGCCTTTGTGTGAATATTTAGATTGTGCAGCTGTTCTGATTCTTCTTTCTCTATTTTTGCTGCTTTCTTTTGTTGCTTTGTATTGTTGGGGCTTAAGGTTCGTATCTCGGTTTGCTGTATATTCCGGGCCTGAGTTATTACTGCTTGCCGAGAGTAAAGAAGCTGACTGTTGGTTCGATGCATTGCTGCGACCTTGCTGATATATTCTCTTCTTTCTCTTCTGTTGTGAAAAGCTTGTTTTTGCTTGAGTTTGCTGTCTGATGTTTCTTAAGAGAGAGTTTGTGCTCGGTTGTGTGCTCCAGTAGAATCTCTTTGTGTCTAGTTGCTTTATTGAGCATTGATAGCTGTTATATCTCTCAGTTACTATCATTTCAAACTGCAAAAGCAAAATTAAGGAAATCAGTGGTGTGATGTGAAACATGCGAGATAGCAGTATGTTAAGAAAGATCAATTGTGTGCTCCATGGTCTTCCCTATGAATTCAGTTGTTCTATTATATCTTGTTGCCTGCTCTCTGTATGTATTGATTTGTTGCTTGCTGGAGTTGGAGTTGTTGTGCTCCAAAGTCTTCTCAGTGTGTCCAGCTGCTCTGTTGAGTTTTGTTGGCTGTTTAAAGCATTTGCGAGCTGCAACTTCTTGGCATTTCTCCCT